>LPNX011053575.1:74900-119954 GCA_001517045.1 Pseudotsuga menziesii
ACCACTTACATCTGACCTGCTCGTCAGAAAGGCACGCCCAACACTCACATTCACCAGCATGATAGGACACACCTACTATCATCTGTGAAATGGCTCAGCACTTACAACCACCAACATGATAGGACACACCTACTATCATATGTGGAAATGCACAGCACTCACATCCACCAGCATGGTAGGACACACCTACTACCATCTATGGAAAGGCTCAGCACTTATAATCACCAGCATGGTAGGACACACCTACTACCATTTGTGAAAAGGATCTGCACTTACAATCACCAGCATGGTAGGACACACCTGCTACCATCTGTGAAAAGGCACTGCACTTACAGTCACCAGCATGATAGGACACACCTACTATCATCTGTGAAATGGCACAGCACTTATAGTCACCAGCATGATAGGACACACCTACTATCATCCGTGAAATGGCATAGCACTTACAGTCACCAGCATGATAGGACACACCTACTATCATCTGTGAAATGGCACAGCACTTATAGTCACCAGCATGATAGGACACACCTACTATCATCTATGACATGGCATAGCACTTACAGTCACCAGCATGATAGGACACACCTACTATCATCTGTGACAAGGCTCAGCACTTACATCCATCTAGGCGGGAACACATCCTTCTCACAATGATGGAAGGGCATGCACTCATATCTGATCATGAGGGGAACACATCCCAACAATCATATCAGAATGGCCCCCAGTCCTCCTCGACTGAGCTACCTGGTAACTGACCAGGGGCCTCCATTCTCCTAGAGAATGGCAGTTGCCCTTACATCCGACCTACTCATCAAAATGGCCAACACTCACATCTGACATGGAAGGAACTTAATCCTTTAGCCATGAGCAGAATGGTTCAGCCCTTACATCTGATAAAGTGGGAACACATCCCTTTATCACATCATAATGGCTACTCAGTTTTTACACTGAGTGATCCTGGTAACTGACCAGGTGCCTCCATTCCTAGAATGGCAACTGCTCTTACATCTATCCTTCTCGACAGAATGGCCAGCACTTATATCTGACATGGAAGGGAGAAACCCTCTCACCATGACAGAATGGCTCAGCCCTTACATCTGACCTGCTCGTCAGAATGGCTATGGATCTCAGCACTCATATTAGTCATGGAAGGAACCAATCCTCTCACCATGACGGAATGGTGTAGCCCTTACATCTGACCATGGAAGGAACCAATCCTCTCACCATGTCAGAATGGCTATGGGTCTCATCACTGTCTCTGGGAGGAAGCCTCAATCTAGAGAACACCAAGTCTCTCTCTGAAGTACTCAAACTTCAGCCTAGCCAATGGCTTCGTCAATACATCAGCTATCTGTTCCTCCGTCACAACATACAGGAGCTTCACTGCTCCTCTCTGCACCATATCCTTGATATAGTGATACTTGATCTCGATATGCTTCAACTTGTCATGGAACACTGGATTCTCTGACAACTTCACGCAACTCTGGTTGTCACAATGTATACAAGTAGCATCCAATGGGAGATAAAATATATCAGACAGTAGCTTCCACAACCATACTGCCTCACAACTAGCTGAACAAGCTACGACATACTCTGCTTCAGCTGTACTCAGTGCCACACCGGATTGCTTCCTATTAAACCAAGAGATCACACCTGATCCCATACTGAAGCAACATCCCAAAGTACTCTTCCTGTCGATGGCACTTCCTGCCCAATCTGAATCAACATAACCCTCTAGGTTAATCTTCTGATTCGCATCGTACTTGAGCCCATAATCAACTGTACCCCTGCATGCTTTGCAACCATCAGGTGAACATGTCTCAATGTGTTCACAGCAAAGCAAATATCTGGTCTCAGGTACATTAAGGACCCAATCATCTGACGATACATCGTAGCATCAACCGTCTCTGATGAAGCATCACTTAATAGCTTCATGTTCGATGACATAGGTGTGGTCATGCAGTCCATCATCCTAAACCTCTTTAGGATCTCTATTGCATACTTCCCTTGTCTAAGGAAGATTCCATCCGTACTCTGCCACACCTCCATACCTAGAACAATAGTGCATCAACACATAACAGGAGCATCACTGGTATTCATACCTTGATGAAAAGGTTGGAATCCACTTTACTCTCAGTAAAGCCTAGAGTCATCAGTAATATGCCAATCCTGTCGTATCATGCCGAACCTCAAGATATTCTGTAGTCACTCCCTCTGAAGCGGAGCATCATACTCCCTCTGTCTTCTGTACTCTATGCACTGAAACATTCTGTACCGAAGTGACAAGTAGCCTCCTATGCTACTAGTATTCTATGTATCCATCTAGTGTATAGAGTTGCATCTTCAACCTTGTAACAAAGGTTAAGATCTTCATCAGGCTCATCATGTATGTGTTTAAACTCTTACTGGCTACAAATGTCTCTTCGTAGTCTAGGCCTTCCTTTCGTGAGAAGCCTCATGCTATGAATCTTGCTTTGTATCCCACGATGTTTCCATCTACTGCATGATGGAACTATGAACTTCTCTTCAGGTCTCGATACTGCGCCCTGACATCATTCTTCTTGAACTGGTCTTCCCTTTCTTCTTGGTGGCTGGAAGGTTCTACATCAATGATGTCACTGCACTCATCATATTATTATTTGTCTTTGAACTATCGTCACTTGTTCTTCAGAACAAGTCTTCATTCTTCTTTTCTTGTAGGCGATTATGTATGCGATTTTTCCTACAAGTCAAATGCATTTGTATGGTTAGAAACATTTCATAAGGAATATTCATACTGGAAAGTTACTATGCATAAATATATGATCATGCAACTACTTTAGCCAATACAACATTCATCCATATCTCATTGAAACTTTCTAGATGCCTTCCATCTCTACCAAGACAACATTGAGATTGTGCACTAATCCAATATGTCAGCAAAGAGGTTTCATTCTAGATAAGTAGCAATGGAGAATTTGTATAGCACCATGCATATTAGTAGTATACTGTCATTAATGTAAACATCCTATCATGCATAATACATCAACTGAATATAAACAAATGCATAACAAAATAATATCATGAAATGACAATTGAATACTTATCTTTATTTGTTTCGAGGGTAGACTCCTTCTTGAGCCTTCAGCTTCATCGCCTTCTTCATTCATAATCGCATCATTTCTTATCCAAATGCTGAGGTGGATCAGAGGTTCTTCAAGAGTTGATTTCTTCATATTCCTCATTGCTTGAAGGATCTTCTTTGGATGGTGAGAGCTGTATCTTCAAATGCTCTCATCTTATCTTCTCTTCTTATGGGTAGAGCTTCTTCTTCTTCCCAAAGTTTGCTGAAAGTAATCACTTTCTTCTGGAACATATTCCTTGAATGAATGAATTCCATGATCCTGGGAGGTAGATTCTGTAAGCCTTCGAGCTTTCAGAGTAACCCACAAATATGCCCTTCTTTCCTGAAGGATCTAGTTTTGTTCTCTTCTCTTTTGGAATATGTATGTACATGGGACAACTGAATATTCTGAGATGGCTGACTTCTGGTTTCTTGCCGAAGGAGACTTCTTCAGGAGTCTTGTTCTCGAGTACTCTATGTGGAGTACGGTTCTGTACATACACTGATGTTCTAGCAGCTTCAGCCCAAAGATGCATAGGTAGATCTTGATCATGAAGCATAGCTCTTGCAGCTTCCATGATAGTTCTTTTCTTCCATTCTGCAACCCCATTCTGTTGTGGATTATAAGGAGTTGACAACTCCCTCTTAATCCCTGCTTCTTTGCATAGCTCTTTGAATTCATTTGAAGTGAATTCTCCACCATTATCTAATCGAATGGTCTTGATCTTCTTTTTAGTATGGTTCTCGATCAATGCTTTGAATTCCTTGAACTTGCTGAATACTTCATCTTTGTTTTTCATAAAGTAAATTAATTTCTTTCTAGAAAAATCATCAATAAAAGAAACATAGTATGCATACCCGCTTAGTGAGTTTGATGACATTGGACCGCATACATCGGAGTGGATGATTTCTAGAATGCATTTGGCTTTTCTTTCGCTGCTAGGAAATGTCTTCTTTGTATTCTTCGCTTTCGCACATCCTTTGCAAACTCCATCATGCTTTGCTTGGAATTCTGGGAGTCCTTCAACAACTTTGCTTGCAATAGGTAGTGCTCTGTAATGCACATGTGCAAGCCTTCTATGCCAAAGCTCATTTGGCTCTACTGTGTCATGGATCAAGGCTAGTTTTGGATGGCCCTTCAATTTGTACAAGCCTCCTTCTTGTTCTCCAATCACTACCGCATCAGCGATAGTATTTCCTTTTGGCCATATGATGACTTGACCATCTATGAATGCAACCCGCATTCCTTTTGCATCCAAGGCTGAAATGGAGACAAGGTTCTTCTTGACTCCTGGAACCAACAATACTTCTTTCATTGTTAGAGACTTACCAGAGTCTAGCTTGTATGAAGATTCCCCACTACCTTTCATTGGATATTGGTAGTCATCTCCTAGTTTCACCTTGTGAGGTGATTCATACAAAGGATTCCTTGAATCCTATCATATGTTTGGAAGCCCCACTGTCTATAAGCCAATCATCACTTCCATGAGTAATGTTATATGTGAGAGCTGATATCAGAACATATTCATCCTCACTTGAAGAATCTTCACTTTCATATCTGGATCTCTTTCTGGATGGTTCATCATCCTCTGCAGCATGAGCATGATGTCTTCTTTGGCCTTGACCAAGTTCTTCTTGTGAAAGGCTTCTAACCTCATCTCCCTCTGAAATTGGAACCTCTATACTCATGTAGGTGTCCAATCCATTTTCTTTAGAGAGATCATATACTTCCAGGCTTGGAAGTTTTCAACTTCCCCAAGCTTGTCACCAAGCTGATGTGATATATCATATTGAAATGAGAACCTCAAATGGAAATAGCAAAGGATTAGATCTTACCGATTTGAGATGTCCGTCCTTGTCCCGGAGTTCGCTGATTCAGGGTTTGTCGCAGAAACCCTAATTTTCAAAAATTGAAATCTTTTAGATCTTATTGGACAAACAGATATATCTCTTCAAATGGATCTGTCCAATGTACTCTTTTTCTGAAAACAGTGGAGGGAAGCTCCAAGAACAGGAAGCCCTAATTTTCCAATTTCTTCTGCAGAAATTCCTGTTACTGTTTCTATGATATCTCCGAAATTACTACTCCTCTATGTCTGAAATTTCTTATTGAGGTAACATCACATGTCCCTGATCCAACACCATAGGTTTCATCAAAATTGGTTTCACCATTTGGTATTTATGATCCTTTTACCAAGGTGACCTGTTACTGGATTTTTCAGAACAGCGAAGTTGTACGGCATGCCACGTGTTACTGGTTCATATTCTGAGTCTGATATTGAGAGAAACAAAAGTAAAGTCCATGAAAGTTATGGAACATCTTCAGAAATTCCATTTGGACGTCTGTAGCCCAAGATATTGCAATTCTCCCTAGGTGTCCTGTTTATGGATGATTTCTGGAAGAGGCTGGAACCCTAACTTTGATAGATCATATCTCCCAGAATATAGTGAATATGAGTTTGAGTTTTGGACACAGTGTTCAAAAAGATTTTATCTTCAGCCCTTGCAATTTTCAGCTTCTGAGACTTTTCCAATCTCAGAATATAGTGACTGTACCAAAACTTAGCAGTTTTAGTATTTAGGGTTTCTCCTAGCTTGGGGTCAAACTAGGGTTTGACTTTCCTGGAGTTTCACCCAACAAAATTTCTTGATCCAGGTCTCTAAACTTTGGTTTTGATGAGGATAAAAATACTATGCTGGTCTCACTCAAAAATTCCACTTCTGTAGAAAGCCCTAATTTCCACATCGAAACTGAAAATGCTTGAAATTGAATTCCACATCGACAGAAAGATGCACCCTTCAATGGAGAGTCATCCTAGCATACTTTTGCTGAAAATCTGTGGAGGAAGATTCACAAAATAGGAAGCCCTAGTTCCTATAGCTGCATAATGTCTTCTTCTTAGGTTAGCTCTGATACCATGTTAGTTTTTCATCACATTAAGCTAGCATTATGATCTTAGGATCTTTTCACAAAGAGAATAACAAGCACAGCAATAAAACATAAGCACATCACAAGAGACAAGAGACACAAAGAGATTTTCCTCGGGGAAACCATAAAGGAGAAAACCCCACAACTTCCTCTAAGATAGAATCAGCACCAAAATAGTAAGAGATCTCCCAACAGCAGTAGTCTTCTAGTCCCAGTATATTTCCTTCTTCACAAGTGCACCACACTTAAGAGAGTGAATGATGTATTTCACAAGTGATAAATAGAGAGAATCTCACTCTCTATTTATATTCATCCGTTCACTTGAATTGCATTTTCACACGTAGGATCAATCTAACAATTACTACTCGAGCCTACACCTTAATTAGTGTATAATAACTTGAGTGCCCCGAAACTGTGGGGACTTACCTAATGACTTGATATGACTTGATTACATTATTAATCCTCCCGATCGAAACATCAGGGCATGACCACATGACTCAAATACATAATAGAAACATCTCGGAATAAACATCGGGTTACAATACATAAGATACATAGAAGAATACATTCCAAAGTTACATATACATCAACACTTCCCATGTCCCTCTGCAGACTCCTTAGACCCCTTGGACCATTTTTTGTCCTTTGATGTTTCCTTGACCATCCCTAAAAACATGTGAAAATTCATATACGTGACTTTTAAACCCCTAATCATGTATATACACGGGTTTGACCACTAAAACCACGTACAACGGGATGTGTGCATAATCCAAATCCTTTTGGAGTTTTCCTTGACATGGATCCGACTCACTTGACTCCTAGCCTTCCATATGCCTTGAGATCGCTCGGATTCGACTTTTCATTACCCCTTTGAAAAGTTATATAAGGAACTCTTTGGTACATTGAAGGAATAAGAGAGAATTGAGAGTAAAGAAACTATAGTCCATTGTTGCTGGAACTTGTGCTTGAGTCTGCATCCCTTTGTCTCTTAGAGCACTTTTGTGTTCTTCCCAAGCTTTCCTTTTGCTTGTAATATTGCTATCGAGAGATGGAGGATTGAGGTGGTGGAGGCCCAAGTGGGGGATTCAGTTTATCCGATTTGAAGACGTGCTGACAGAGGTTGTATCCATTGTAATCTCTGATTTTATATTAATAGAAATATCTTTTCATGTCCAATAATGTATGTTTGAATGAATATTTCATCCATGGGTGATTTAAAATGCTTATACATTGTTGATTATATATGCTAGAATAGATCTAAAACCAATATATATAGTATTCTTGTCTTGTTTACTTTTTTTTGAGGAAGTGATTTATCAATTCAAGCTGAAGTTGGAAAGCTCAATGGGGATCTACTTCAACCGTCTGGAATAAGGTACGAGGTCCGATCCTTTAGTGTTAGATGTTTAATTTCTATTGCATATTGGAAAGGATTGATTTCTGGAGTCAAGATGTCTGTTGTGGTACCCCAAGCCATAGGAATTTCTCTCCATAACAGAATTAGCGACTCCATTGGGGAGTTCGTAGTAGTTTTCCTTTCGGGGTTTTCTATCAACATTCAATGACTTTGAATTGCTCTTTTTCTCTTGTTTCTGTGTCGGGTCTGGGGTCATGTTTGCCTGGTAGTGTCTGATTGGTTTGAAGTTTGTCTTAGCTTGTCTATTTGTCTTTATTTTTATGCACCTTTCTTCCTATACACCTGTTTTGAACTCATAGTCAGGTATATACACGGGTTTCACTACTATTTCCACGTACACACGTGGGTTTACTGCGAATAGTTGCGTATGCCCTTAGTTTTTCCTTCTAGAGGAAGTTGGAGGGTTACTGGGTGAATTTTGATGATTGCTAAGTCTCCTTTGATACTGCCAGAGTCTGTATACACCTCTGTTTTTTACCAGAGACGTTTTTTTTAGGGTAAATTTATTTTTTAAGAATGTTCTTGTCATTGCATTTTTTATTTTTTGTTTTGGGATTAGTGCATTAGATTTCTTTTACCTTAGTGCTTTTCTTGAGTGTGCTTGCAGAGTCTGGGGGTTGTAGAATCATTCTTTTGCTTTTACATCTCTTTTTTATTTCAAAAAATCCAAAAATATTTGCTTATCATCATGCATTGCATATTGCATTTTTGCATTGTACTTTCACTAGATTTGCTTTGGAGTATTAGTCAGGATTTCATATAGGAAATCTTGCATTTATCATTTGAAGAAAATTGTGCATTTCACGTAGTAGCATACCCTGTTTTTCATGGACACAATGCATTTGCATTGATTGTTAGGTTCGCATTTTGCTTCATGTTGTGTCATAACACCATTAGTTGCATGGCTATATACCTCTTTTGAGTAATAAAGACAATTAAAATCAACGCTTAAATTAAAATGAACTACACTATTTTATTTGATAGGGTTCGCCAAAAAGATTAGGTTTTAGGGTCTTGGAATAGTTCATTGTGAGTAAATTCTCCAAGACCACTAAACAACAACATGCATGTGTCTGTCCAGGTGAGTGTGTGAAAGTCCTTCGTATAACCAATGTTTCTCAGGATTCTCCTCTCAAAAGGGAGTTAAGCACGAGGCAGTGTGAGCGGTTATTGATTGGGATGACCCCTAGTCATAACTGAGTAGCACCAGAGATATTTCCAGGATTGTATTCATATATGGGGGCTCTTTCAAGAGTTTCGGGCTTTGCTACCCTACATATATGGTCAATCCTTCCTACAACTGTCCACCTGAGCATTGACTATATTGAGGTGAACTTAGTGGCCTTACCTAGGATATCGAGGGGGTACTTTGCAGGGGTTATTCTGTGGGTGTCCCAACCAAGTTGGGGTCGAACAACACGATTGCTCTACATAATGAAGCTGAGGGCCACAATAATTGGTTACATACCTCTGCTTGTTGTGTATGGGAGTCTCAAGCCTCTCCTAGGCGAGACATACCTACTTCATTAGGGAGCTCACTTATCCTACCCTTGATTGCTTGTGTTTGGCATTAGATTTTATTGGTGATTTCTCTGTGCATGTTAGCTTGCTTAGGGTTTGCGTAGATAGAGAGTCTTTTATATTTTTTTAGTCATTGTGGATTTGGGTGCGGCTCCTCGCCATTCTCATCATTTAGCAGGACTTCCTCCTTCTACATCTCCTCCTCCTTTGGGAGAGAGAAATAGACAGTCCAGTTGGACTACCTCGCACATTGATTCACTCACCATGGGAGACCAAGTTGAAGGTATTCTTGAACCACCTTCTCCCATTCATGTGGAAGATGGGGAGTTTACTCCTAACTATGATCCTTCACCCAACTTGACTGAGTTAGGTCCTGTGATTTCTGAGATAGGTACTTTTCATGATAGACCTACTTACTCTAGGGTTGATTCCCCATTGACGTATCGCCGGTATGGAATGCCGGAAGATGATGAGACTCATTTTGAACCCATGAGCACTAGTTATGGTAGTTATGGTATGTCTGGTTTTCCCACACATGATTTGGAATTTCATGTCGAATCTGAGTTTGAGCCTAGCACTATGCTTGGGGGCACTCTCATTCCTTACCATGCGGAGAGGTTTGGGAGCACAAGTCACATTGCACCTTCCATCCTGGCAGTGGAAGCTATATCACATATTCTTCCTAGGTCTAGGGTTAGTGATCCTATTAGGATACCAGATCCAAGATGACTGACTATAGGGAATAGCACGTACATAATTACTCATGTCTTTTCATCCTCTATCCCTAGTTCTTCGAATGTTCACCCTCCACCTCATTCATGTGGTCCTTCAGGCCAAAAAATTGCTACAAGTCATGTCCATACTGCGGTTAATAGACCAATTGTGTCTCAAGTTCATATACCGCCTGTTGCTTCAGGAGGTTATGTTCGTACTTCTAGAGGTCATGTTACTACTTCTGGAGCATATATTCCTGCTTTTGGAACATATATTCCTACTTCCGGAGCATATATTCCTACTTACGGAGTGTCTCATGGGACATCGCATGTGATGACTTGTGGACCTTATTATGGGACGAAATATGGATAGGGTTCTTCACCTTATGGGGGTAGGTATCAAACACCTGCTTACTCTCCAAATTATGGCTTTGTAGCTCTAAATAGTCAAGGTAAACCACACTATGGTGCTTCCATGCCACCCTATATGGGTCAAACGGGAGGAGGGTACTATAGCCAAGGCCATGGTGGTAATCAAACCTATGTGAATTAGAACTATCAGGGAGCGGTCTATCAACCTCATCATCCTAGGATCCCTTTCCTCACAACGCTGAATCTTCCTGACTTGTCGAGATTGACGAACAATCCTGTAGCTCATGACCCGACTTGGCCGACTGTCTCTACTAAGCTTCCCTCGGACATACCCAAATTCGAGGGAAAACTGGGAGAGGATCCGAGTGAACATGTTACTAATTTTCACCTATGGTGCTCTTCGAATTCCTTACATCATGACTCAATTCATTTAAGACTGTTTCAACACACCCTTACAGGGCCTGCCGCAAAATGGTATATAGAGCTACCTAGGGGGGCATTTGCTTTGTTCGATGACCTAGCGATGAATTTTCTTAACCACTTCCAGCTACCAGTTCGTTATGACATTGGTACTAAACTATTTTCTACATTTCGGCAGGATAAAGCCACACATATCTCAAATCATATCCAAGGGTGGCGTAGACGGAAGAGGTTGATTAAAGCCTTTATACCACTGAAATTCCTCCTCGAATGGTTCCTTAAGTCGTTATTGCCATGTATAGCGAAGGGTGTTTCTACATCCAGAGTGTAAAATGAGGAACAAGCTATTTTTAGGGAACAAAAACTGGACTTGATTTATGCTCAGTCCGGTTTGTTATATGAGACCATTCCCAATGCCCCACTTTCTATTTTTGACCCCAAAGTTAAACCTGGACCACATGTTGATGGCATTATTGGTTGTGCGAGTGCTAAAACTGCAGATTCAGTTGCGAAACAAGTTAGTCAATTGTCAATCAACCAATCTTCTTTGGGACAAGCCACAGCTTTGTCTCAACCCGCCCAAATGATGAGTGTGCTTTCAGTGCAATCGTCGGACTAGAAGGGTAACCAGCAGCCTGGACGAAATAAAAACAAGGGTAAGAATAATCGTAAGGGTGGGAATAGGAATGAAAATGCTAACAATAATGACAAGAATGCCTGTAATGTTGGGGGGAACAAGCAAGCTAAATGTAAGGTTAAATTTCCTTGCAAGTTGTGTAAGGACGATCACCTCACTTATTTGTGCCCTCGTATCGATGAAGCCTCGAGATTCTTGGAAAAGGGCCCAGCTGTGCTGACTAACCCTTTACCTTACAATCAAAATATGAACTCGAGGACCCATGATCAGTCTGGTGGTGATCAAGATCCGCTAGAGGGTAGTGGTCGTGGTTGCATTAACATGGTTTGTGTTGCGAAAGTTGTGACCTGTGTGAAGGACTATGGTTAGTCAAAACCCAGCCCAGGAAAGGAGCCTGATCCACCAAGGACTCCTTTGCATTTTGAAAAACCTATGGATAAGCCTAAAGCTACACCTCACATTCCTAAGGTAGTCCTTAAGCGTTCGGGGCACAATCCTAATGCCTGAGCTACCCAGAACTATTCAGTTGTCGAGGATTTGGGCCATACTCCTTGTGCGATGTCTACGCTAGAAGTGCTTCAGAGTTGTTCTTCGCAAAGGAAGGCTTTGATTTTTTCCCTTGGTGTGAATGAGGATAATTCTTCCTCTGTGATTAAATTTGAAACCACAGGACTTCAGCCGTGCTTGCCTTACTATGTGTCTCTTTTGATTCATGTAGAGTGTCTTAACATGACCATCAAGCACACTATGATTGATGAAGGCGATGCTGCTTCTGTGATGTCTTTATCATGTTGGAAGGGTTTAGGTTCCCCTAAGTTGTCTAAATCAGCGACCATGTTGACTGCGTTCAATGGGAGATTGTTTAGGCCACATGGGATCCTTCCTTCCCTTAAGGTCCATTTGGGAGGAAAGACCGTTGCGATAGAGGTCGGGGTGGTTGATGTGCCCCTTGACTACAATCTCTTGCTAGGTAGGAATTGGATGTATAGTATGCAAGCCATAGCTTCTTCCCTATTTCACGTTGTGTGCTTTTCATTTAATGGGAAGATAGTTATGATTGATAAAACGCCGTTAAAGAATCCGTCAGTGACCACATCTTTGGGAGCTTCGATCCCGATCGTAGAGCACTCTCAGCCAGCAATTGGGAGTGTGGGTGTGGGCATGTATCCATCCCTCATGGGAATTTTTAGTTGTCCTGCACCTATCCTTATGATAGGGTCTAGTTCTGGTGAGGCTTCGACAATTATGAGATCGGTGTCTTTTCGCTACACCGAGTACTTCAAGTGAGCCCATCGTGACGGACATGCCGTTTCTTGAAACTATGGTAGATTATCAAGCTAATCTTGAGTGTGTTGCAGAGTCCTATCCTTCCTCTTTGTGGACAGAGGAGGAGGACCCGTATGTGCTGCCCACATGGGTAGTATAGTCTTCTCATGCCCATGACTGCCTTGATAGTGTTTTTCCTTCAGATGAAGTGATTATTGAGGCCATGTCGGTAGTTGAGCCACCATGGGAAGAACTCCATCATAGATCTTACTTTGTTCCTGAGCTTGACCACTTGGAGCATGAGGACTTTAGGGAGGTTCTTAGTGAGAGAGTTGGTAGTCCTATGGTTCCATTAGGCTCTCCTAGTCCGATGGCTGATGGGAACATGACAAATATATCTCCAATGATTCCTATCAATATCTCTTACTATCCTGGTAGGGTAGAGAATGTCTATATTGGGGCAGAATGTTCCCATGCTGAGATTCAAGAATACACTGAGCTTTTTAAAGAATTTCATGATATCTTTGCTTGGTCTTACGATGAAATGCCAGGTATCGACCCTCACATTATCAAACATGAGATTAAGATTTATCCCAATGCTAAGCCTGTTCGGAAACGCTTGTGTGTAGTGAATCCTCGGAAAGAACCCGTGATTAAGGCAGAGATAGAGAAACTATGGAAAGCCGGTTTTATCTATCCCGCTCCCTTGATGGAGTGGGTCTCAAACCCCATTCTAGTTGATAAGAATCAGGGAGTAATCCACATATGTACTGATTTCTGTGATTTGAATCATGCCTGTACTAAGGACAATTTCCCCACGCCATTTATTGATCATATTTTGGATGAGTGTGTGGGTAGTGAGGTTTTTTCATTTATGGACAGCTTTTCTGGATATAATCAGATACAAATTAAACCTGAGGACCAACATAAGACTGCATTTATTTGTCCTTGGGGAATTTTTGCATATCGAAAAATGCCTTTTGGCCTTAAGAATGCCAGAGCTACTTTTCAGTGGGCAATGACCTTGATTTTCCATGATCTCAAGTCGATTATTGAAGTATTTTTGGATGACCTTGCCGCTCATTATTGTATGAGAATGCGTCATTCCTATCATTTGAGATTGGTATTCAAAAGGTGCCACCATTATTTGGTCAGGTTAAATCCTCACAAGTGCATCTTTTGTGTGAAGTCAAGTCACTTATTAGGATTCATCATTTCTAAGGAGGGTATAAGAGTCAACCCTTTGAAGGTTGAGGCAATACTTCAGTTGTCTCCTCTGAAAAATATTCGTCATCTTCAATGTTTGCAAGGCATGGAAAAATTCTTACGGAGATTTGTTGTCAATTTTGCGAATTTGATTAGAGGCTTCATGTGTCTTTTGAAGAGGGACACCACCTTTTGTTGGGATGAGTGAGCCCACGAGTCCTTTGATGCGCTCAAGCGAGCCCTAGCATCGGCCTGGGTGATTAGTCCCCTAGACTATAGCCGTGATTTTCTACTTTATGTGGCCGTGGCCATGGAGACGATTGGTATGGTTTTGGTTCAAGAGGATGAGGAGCTCCAAGAGGATTTCATATACTATCTGAGCTAGAATATTATTGATGCAGAGATTCGTTATTCTCATGTTGAGAAGCTTTCCTTTGCTACTGTACATGCAGTTGAACGGTTGAGACATTATATTCTCCTTCATCATACCTTGGTTGTAGCCCATGTCAATCCATTTCAATTCGTCCTCACTCAAAGGATGATTGGGGGAAAATATAATAAATGGATTGTCATCCTGCAAGAGTTCGATCTCGAGTTTGTTTCGGCAAAATCGAAGAAATCGTTAATTTTTGCGGAGCTTATATCGAATTTCCCAAGCAAGGCTAAGGAGTTGGTTTGTGAAGATACGTTTTTCGATGAGCACATATTCTTAATCTCAGCTTTAGACCCATGGTATGGGGATATCATTATATATGTACAAAATTGAAGGTCCCTACTCATCTCTCATAGGATGAATGACGACGATTATGTCACTTGTCTATGAATTACCTCATAGTGGATAACACTTTATACCACCGTGGGGTAGATTCCATTTTATGTTGTTGTTTGACTCATGATGAGGCCGAGGTCATGCTGAATGATTTCCATGGAGGGGCGTTTGGTGGTCATTTATCTATGCTTTCTACAGCCCAAAAAATCTTGAGAGCAAGTATTTTTGGCTGTTGATCTTTAAGGATTGTGTTTATGTGGTCAAGAGGTGCCACCCTTGCTAGGTGTTTGCATATAATATGTGCTCAAAACTTGCCCTGTTACATCCCATCATCACCATCGGTCCCTTCACTAAGTGGAGGCTTGATTTTATGGATTGCAACCCTGCTTCAGCTGGGGGGCATCATCATATCATTGTGGCTGTTGATTACTTCACGAAATGGGCTAAGGCTATGCCTACAGTTAAATCCAACGGTGAGATATCCATGCAATTCATATTCAACCAGATTATTACTCAGTTTGGGATTCTGAAAGAGCTTGTCACTGACCATGGCTCGCACTTTCAGAATCGTATGATCAAAGAGTTGGCATCAAAGTTAGGGTACAAGCAAGCGCATTCCTCCTCTTACTACCCTCAAGCGAATGGACAGGTAGAAGCAGTGAATGAATCACTCAAATACATTCTCCAATGAACCATTGCACAAAGAAAGAATAATTGGCACATTATGTTATATCCTGCTTTGTGGGCATATAGAACCGCTATTAAGACTGCCACGGATTTTTCTCCATATTAGCTTGTACATGGAGTGGAGTCGGTATTGTCGGTTGAATGCGAGATTCCTTCTTTGAAGCTAGCTGTAGAACTCTTTCCAGACACTTCCCCATTGCAAGAGCATTTAGTCTACCTTGAGCAACTTGATGAGCAGCGTCGAGATTCCTTAGTGGATTGAGAAGTAAATAAACGTTGAGTAAAGGTCCAGTATGATAAGTCTATCCATCCAAGGGGGTTTAGTGAGGGAGACTTGGTCCTTTTGTGGGATCAACCGAAAGAACCATTGGGGGCAGGAAATTTTAACCCCATGTGGCGTGGTCCTTACGTCGTCAAACGTGTGTTGGAGAAGGGCGCCTATGAGTTAGTGGATTATGAGGGAACGGCCCTGGCGGAGCCTAGGAATGGGCTCTATCTCAAAAATTACTATGCATGATTTTTAGCCAAGGTTGGTTATTGTATATTATTTATAGTTTTGCATATGTAGGTCTTTTTCTTATAGTGATCGGGTTTGTGATTAGTTTCTGTTTCTTTTGGCACATGTCAATGGAATCTTCCACCTACATAGGATTCACGGATGGTGCAAGCCATCACACTCAACACTCAGCCTCTACTGCTTGGGTGATTTATACTCCTATGGGTCAGGTATTGTCTTCAGGAGGCATATGTCTATAGCCATATTCCAACAATTTTGCGGAATATAGTGCCATTATTGAGCTTCTATGGGATGCCATTTTACATGGCATTCTCTCTCTTGAGGTACATCTTGATTCAGAGTTAGTAGTGTCACATCTTAATGGTTTGTACCATGTTAGAGATCCGACATTATTAAGAAGATTCTTATGTGTGAGATTATTGGAATGACAATTTGACAATATAACATACATACATATTTCAAGAATTAATAATCAAGTTGCTGACTCATATGCTAACTATATGTTAGATTGGCATTTGTTTCATACACAATAAACTCATCACAAACACAAATTTTTACACATGTAAATAAATAAACCGATCATCATAAAAGTTTTTATATACATCCAAAATGTGGTTATACATAGTGTCATGATACAAAAATGCGGCTCTCGAGCCACCAAAATATAATACATGGTAATACAAAATACCAGGTATTTAATCCTATGGAGGAGGAGGGGGGTTGTGATCATGGAATGTCACTACGGCTCTAGCTAGCCATCGGAATAATCACACCCATGCTCGTGGTACACCCACCACCTGGCGCTGCATAGCCTCAGGAAAGTCCTCAACTTGCGCCATGGGAACTCTGTGTGTCAACCACAAAGTTGGTATGAATGCTCTGGAGCATCTGCTCTGCAACCAAAACCGTGATATCATCTCCTCCTCCCCTCCGTCTATTACGGGGGAAGCCTTCAGGCCACCGTGGTCCCACATCTGCATGCATATGGTAGATGTCACTATGTATTGTCACCCAAAAACATGTCTTTTGATTTCATATAATCAGAAAACAAAAAAAACATTAAATAACTCAAAAATTTAAAGAGAGGGTTGAGATTGTTTACCTATGTCACTGCATGCTGATCCTGGTGGTAGTGGCATGTCTGAGTCCCCCCTAAAATCTATCCTCGCATAGGGGTAGTCATCGATGGAAATTATCTGTCATCGCCACCATGGAAAGAACTCAGCTGGATAGGGGTTGGACACCCTACCTCCCCCTAGTCTGCGCATCACATCTTCCCAATTCCATTGGGTTGGATATTGAACCCCGTGTAAAGGAACGTCAACTCTGGGGCTCAATCCTAGAACACGCTCGAAGAAAAATGTGCTCAGTATAATGCCGAAACCGAAGTTCTGCACTCTACCCATCTTACACTCATTGAGCTGATGTTTCATGTTGCTCAATAGTGTAGTGCTCTAGTCATATACCGTGGGTCTCAGGCACTCCACTGCATAGAACATCAGAGGCCGTGAGGCCTGGTGGAGTGAATCCAAGCCTGCTATCCTGCCTAGTGTCAGTAGGATTCCCTTTAGGCCCAGCACCTGTATAGAGTTGGTTGGGATTTGACTCCCCACCTTCTCCATGTTCGGATAGTAGTACACCACAATGTACTCATCTATATTCAAGCCACCTTCGGCCCCGTGAGAACATAGGTTCACTACTTCCCCCCATTGGGAAAGTCCAGTAATAAAGTATATGTTCTCCCCCTCTATGGTGAGGGACATCCCATCTATCTGGAATGACTTTGAGTTTGGATCCTAGTAATCCACCAACATCTGCAATAGTCCTGGTTTGTCCGTTAAGCCACTAAGACACCAAAATTTGTAGAGCCCACATGCACATAGCGCTGGTTGAGCCATTAGATTGGCCCTTACTGCCTCCTCTACATCATCATGTTCACGTTCTCTCCATTCTAGGACCATGCTGCACAAAAAATTGCAAGTTTTCCCATTAGAATACTTAAAAAACCTTATGCACGGCTGCATACGCGACTATTTTCCAAACAGCCGCATATGTACATGACTGTGAGGGCATTTTCTGCATATATCCAGCTCTATACATGGAAAAACCCTCGATTTCCATGTGGGCCACAACGCCTATTTTAGATTGGCCTAGAAATCCCAAATAACCATGAAATTTAATAAAAATTGCATCAAAATGGAAGAGAAGAGCATGGGTAAGTACCTAGAAGAAATGGTAGTGGATTCCGTCAACTGGATCTCTTGGAATTCACTATTGAAAATCTGAGCTCAATTGGGTAAAAATTTCAAATGTTTTATAATGTTTTGAATTTTTTACTATTTATAGAAATTTTTCAAAATTTTGAAAATTTTTACCCCCTTTCCTATAGTTTGGATCATTTCTAATCATTTTGGACCGTCTTTGACCAAATTTATGATGTAGGAGACCTTTTTTAGTGTTGTTTCAACCGTTGGATTGACCCATTCGTGCCAATTTCAGGTGTCATGTCTAAACTAGCATATAGGTTAGGTTTCATCACCGTTTGAATTTTGCATGACCTTATAACCGTTTCATTATAGCCTTAGGTATGAATCCACTCTGTTATGTCACGAAACCTTCTTGTTGTTTTAGAAGTGGCATGATATGAGTGGTAGAGCTTGACCTTACATGGGTACCCTGGTTAGCACCTTATTTGCATTTGGTGCCCATTCTAACATTTTGTCCCTTATGGTGTGGGAGTTCGTTGCATAGTATTTCCATGACATTTTGCAAGAGACTCATACTCCTCTTGATATTTTGATAGCCTATTCCCCTCAGGACTCCCTTATGTCAAGTTGTAACTGCATTAGCATGAGCTTTGCCTGCCTTATTGAGCCTTACGCTGGCTTCCATGACATTGAGTTTCATCCATATAGCCCGAGCTTGTCTCATGTCTAGCCATGCACAGCCATTTTATATATCCTTTGCAGCTTGATTCCCTTTTTACCGGGAGGGGATTTTCCCCCGAGTGTCGCTATCCTACACATGTACCCTTGCATTGAGCATAGGTATGTTCCACTACTTGGAACTAGTTTGTTTGTCCTTATGAAACTCATCTCCTCCTAGTTTGTAACTATAAAGAAGTTTTATTCTTTTTCAAGCTTTTTAAATATTTGAAAAAGTCCAAAAAAATCAAAAAACCAAAAAGCCGGACAAGGAAAGATGTTATCTTTGGCAGTTGTCGAGTCGTGTCGCCTTCGACCAAAGCATTGTATATCACATCCATTGGTTGGGTTTATAGTTTGAATTTAGGATCTGTACTCATTTACTTGAGTTTATCTCTACCGACTGGTTAAGCTTCCAGTCCCCATGGAGCCTCTGTCGATGCCTCCTGTGTCGCGGAGATGTCCCAGTTTCATATATCGAGTCTATGTTTCCTTTATGTAAGTCACCATATGCCGTTATGCTCTTGTTCGAAGGAAGTTGAAGCCTGATTCAACCATTCCTCAGTTATCTTGACTTTGCATGTCGGCCATTCCCGGTATAGTTACTAGTTCATGCACCTTATAATCGAGTCCTTCCACATTATACAGCTTTGCTAAATACCTCATGTTGGATGATGGGGGATGCCTTAATGCCCTTCTTCCAGCGGATTTCATCCCATCAACTTCAAATCATTTATTCTGGGATTGGAATATAAAGTCATTTTTTAGTGCCTTGAGACTTGCAGTCATCAGTGGCAGGTTCTCTCGCCATCGACAGTCTTTGGGAATACATCAATGTCCCCTGATCGATGGATCCTCTCAAGTGTTTAACCTCAACACATCTATTCACACTTGTTAGTTTGCACTCTAGTACCTTGATTCCCATTTTCATTATCGGTAGGTGATCTTGCATCTATTAACGCTAGACATTAATGACCAGTAATCAGACGATGGACTACTATGTTTGACCTCAACACCTCTATTCACATAGTAGGACATGTACTCGTAGAGTTTTGTGTAGAAGACCTTCCAGATTGGTGGCATCTCTTATATGCTACCTCCTTGATCGTGCTAGTGTTCATGAGATTTAAGCTCTTGTGACTTGATTCTAGTATATGTTAGACATTTCTAGCTATTATGGAGATCTTGATCCAATGTATATCTTCAGCCATTATGGAGATCATGATCCTTTGCATATCTTCATCATGGAGATTCTAATCTATGTATATTGTACATGGCGATGACCACTTATGTGACATCTTGTATCATGCCTAGTCATGGCCATTGTACTCTTATGTATCTAGGACTGTTATATGTATTTACAGTATGTGCAGAGTTGTATCATTGTACTATGTTGATTGGGTGTCTGGTATTCCATTTGGGATCCTTCATCACTCCACTTCTGGGATGGAATTATAATGTATTTCGGCCATCGTATGACCCCTCTGACCTCACACATTAGGGGGCACCTGTTATAGCTGATTTTACCACTCTAGGTGAATCACACTTGTATGGCATTCCCCTATCCCTCTGTAGACTCCTTAGACCCCTTGGACAATTTTTTGTCCTTTGATGTTTCCTTGAACATCCCTAAAAACATGTGAAAATTCATATACACGAATTTTAAACCCCTAATTGCATATATACGTGGGTTTGACCCCTAAAACCATGTACATCGGGATGTGTGCATAATCCAAATCCTTTTGGAGTTTTCCTTGACATGGATCTGACTCACTTGACTCCTGGCCTTCCATTTTCCTTGAGATTGCTCGGATTCAACCTTTCATTACCCCTTTGAAAAGATATATAAGGAACTCTTTGGTACATTGAAGGCATAAGAGAGAATTGAGAGCAAAGAAACTATAGTCCATTGTTGCCAAAACTTGTGCTTAAGTCTGCATCCCTTTGTCCCTTGGAGCACTTTTGTGTTCTTCCCAAGCTTTCCTTTTGCTTGTAAGCTTGCTATTGAGAGATGGAGGATCGAGGTGGTGGAGGCCCAAGTGGGGGATTCAGTTTCTCCGATTCGTAGATGTGTCGACAAAGGTTGTATCTATTGTAATCGATGACTTAAAATTACAGCAATACCCTCTTATTGCAATATGATGTAAACAATGGTTATTTTGCTTGAATATCATTGTAATCTCATTTAAGGATGTGTCCTCATGTCCTATTATTATGGGTCTCTTAATGGAGTATGATTAAATATCAAACCTTAAACAAACATAATGGTTGCTAGGAAATATTGATTTTGGCAATCCCATTTAGCCAATTTATTGAGTTTTGTTCAAAATTCCTAGAAAAGGTTTATGGATTTCATAACATTCTTGATCATTTATTGTGAACTTATACAATATATCATCCTTTGTCAAACATGAGATACTCAGTTCCGTATTAATCCTTTTTACCATTATAGAGGACTCTGTAAGTTAGGTTCCTAAATTCTTAAAGGCTGCTAGCTCAATGGAAGAGCATCTGCCTTACAAGCAGGAGGTTGGTGGTTCGATTCCTCCATGCCCTAATGATATTATAATATTGGTTAAAAACAACTAAATTAGTAACCGAAAAATAAGAGATAAGTGACCAAACAATGAGAGATAAGTGACCAAACAAAATGACCAAAATTCGTATATAAAATTACTAAAAACGACTAAATTAGTGACAAAAAAATGAGATATGCAAAACTAGGCATTAAAAAGGATGAAACACATGAAGCTAATGATGAAGCCAAACATGGCATTGATGTGGTAGCAAAATAAGACGTGCAACTAGGCATTAAAAAGGATGCAACATGTGGCACTAATGATGAAGCCAAACATGTCGTTGATATGGTAGCAAAATAAGACGTTACTTTGGATGCAAAACATGACACTACATAGGAAGAAAAATACGGTGCAACAATAGAAGAAATATTTGGTGTCATTTTGGTAGCAAAACATGATGCAAAAAAGGAATAAAAAATTGGTGCAAATTTGGAAGCAAAAATCAACGCATATTTGGAAGTAAAACATGGTGCAAAATAGGATGCTAAAGTGGTAGCAAAAATGGAGGCAATATTGGATGCTAACATGGTGCTATTGAGGATGAAAATATGGCGCTAATGGGGATTTCATTTAAGAAGAAAAAGTGGATACTCGATAGGAAGAAAAATAGGATGTTATTTAGGAGAAAACCTTGATGTTGTTTAGGAAGAAAATTTGGACGCTATTCTAGAAGCAAAAAAATAGATGTTATTTTGGATGTCATAAAGGATGCTATCTAGGAAGCAAAAAAAGACGTTTTTTGACATGCTTTAAGTTTTTTCCATGACACGTCCCATTTAGAATCTATTTTGACCACTCGATGTAAAACAAAATTACATTAAAAAGGGACGCTAATTCCAAGATTTGTTGTAGTGATTTGAGCCCCAAAATTGGTAATAAAATCATCTATCTTGTTCAGAATTTAATGCAAACTTGCAGAAGTGATTGGAGGGCCATAATACATACCCGAACATAATAATTAATTTATTATATCATTCATACACCTTCTTTGAATATTTGGGAGAAATTGGGCCAATTTGGAGACCAAGACGCTAAGACTAGTCAAGAGCAAAAATTGTGAAAAAATGGAAAATTGGGCATTTTAGTAAAAATTTAAAAAAGGGACATTACAAGTGCTATTAAAGCATGGTATTGGAACATTATGGTGTTAAATAGGATTCAAATTCATAAACCATCATCCTTACAAGCTGAATTGGAAGGTGCTCAGCTGGTAGAAGAAGAATTGAAAAAATATAATGTACCTTGGACTAAAACTATGGCTCACAAGGGAGAAGACCACACTAAGGAGAAAATAGAGTATCTCCAGCTTATAAGACATTTTTTTGGATAAATTAACCAAAATATATTAGTCATGTCCCAATAGATAACAAAAGGATTCAAATTGATGGCTAGTCAAATGGGAAGTAAAGGGATAAAGGGAGATAGTGGTAGTACAAAATCAGCAGAAATGAAGACAATGAGTGAGCACATTTTCTCACAAAAAAGACCTCATAATAGACCCCATGAATTATACAGGAAACCAAGGCATAATGCACCTAAATTTATTACTCCCAAATAATATACTAACATTCAATTTGAAATTAATACAATAACAAAGGATTGGGCTAAATTGGATGAAGAGTGTAGGAGGAGTATAACATTTGAACGGTACTTCGCTATGGCAAAAAAAATTAGAAAGAAGGAGGGAAAGAAGTCTCTGTACCAAAATAAATAATTGAATTGTTCCATAGGTAAAGTGCCACTTCTTAATTTTGATGGTTCATTTCAAAGCTTTGCTAACACTTGGGTGCAGAAATTGGATGTGTATTTCCAGTTGAATCCAATGGTCGAGGAAGATGCTTTAAAAATGGCTATTTTGCACTTGGAGGGAGATGTCAACGAATGATGGTTCCATGGCCTTAAAACCTTGGGCCATGATCAGGTCAAAAAATATTGGGAATTTTTTGACAGGGTATTATAAATGTTTGAGCAAAAATATCCAGAATTGTCTTTAAGAGAACTAGCACAATTGAAGCAGGTAGGGACTCCTATTGAGTATATGTTGGAATTCCATAGATTATTAGTTAAGGTGGCTGATGTATCTATGGAAAGGTTAGTATTGTTTCTTAATAAAGGTTTGGTAGAGCCATTAAATGGTTTTTTCAAATCCCACAAGCGTACTAACCTAAATGATGCAATGAGCTTGACTAGAGACCTTCAAAATGTGCTCCCTATAACAAGATTTCCTCCCAGGCCTAACTCTAGATTTGAAAGAAAGCCTTGGAAAAAGGATGCACCTTATAAGAGGAGTTGGAAAAGATATACATATAAAAGGGATAATAAATAAGGGCAGAATGGGGATGATCTTTGAAGGAAAATATTGTGCTTCACATGCTTCCAACCATGGGCACCAGGGCATAAATGTGATAAAGGAAAAGCTCAATGCATAGAGGTATTTTCTTATAATGAAGAGTATGAAGGGGGTATGGATGAATAAGATCACATTTAAGATTAGGAGGATACATATGAGACAGCAGTTGAAGAATAAAAACAAGAATAAAAACAACCTTCACTGGACAAAGCAAGAATGGCAGTACTTTCAGTAGTGCCTCCCTATCACACTATTTGATGCAAGGGTGTGGTATTGGGATAAAGAGATTCAGTTTTGGTAGATGGAGGAGCTACACATAATTTAATTTATGCAAATATGGTGGAGAAAATAAATATACCAAGTGAACCATTTAATGGCTTCGTAGTTGTCATCCCAGGTCACAACACAATGCAATGAAACACATGGGTTCCAAAGATGCAAGTCACCATAGGTGGAGGAGTAAGGGATTTCCTAAACAAATTCAACCATTCCTATAGCATTTGAGAGCATAAAATTGCAGCCTCATGAAAATATTTACTCCATATATGACAAAGATATGTTGGCCATCATGCATGCCTTGGCCAAATTCTGACAATACTCGGTAGGTAACAAGTTTGTGGTGAAAAATGACCACAATAGTCTAAGACACTTCCTTACCCAAAAAGATCTAAATGAAAAGGAAAAAATTGGTTAAGAAATATTCAAGCTTATGATTTTGGTATTGATTATGTGAAAGGAAAGAATAACATTGTAGCAGATGCATTATCTCGAAGACCTTTTTTTCTCTCATGGACATTGCTAAAAATTGGAAAGACATGCTACTAGTTGAATATGCCAAAGATAAGTTTGCTTGTGATGTATTAGATGGAATCATGGGAGATGATAAATACATAATTTTGAATGGGATGATATACTATAAGGGCAGAATTTATTTGGTTTGATATTAAGAGCTTAAGTACAAAGTTTTGCAGGAAGCACATGATTTCCCACTAGTAGGCCATCCACGGATCTTCAAAACCTATAGGAAACTAAGGAAAAGGTTATATTGGAAGGGGATGAAGGAATATGTTCATAAGTATGTGAATGAATATAAGGTATGTCAGCAAAAAAAATAAAAATTGCATACCCAGCTGGTTTATTACAACCATTTCCCATTCGAGAGAAAAAATGGGAGTATATTGATGGATTTCATCATCGGTTTGCCCAAATATTTGAGAAAGGATTGAATATATGTGGTAGTAGATAGATTTAATAAGTTTCTCATTTATTTTATGTTGCATACTCTTTTAGTTCTTCACAAGCGGCTGACCTTGTTTTTCAAAGAAATCTTCAGATTGCATGGGCTCCCCAAGAGCATTGTGAGTGACAGAGATGGCAGATTCATGAGTTTTTTTGGCAAGAAATGTTAAGATTGGTGAGAAATAAGTTGACTCCAAGTACAAGCTACCATCCCAAAATTGATGGACAAACAGAAAGGGTGAACAAATGGTTGGAAGGGTACCTCCGAAAGTATGTGGGAGAACAACAGAAAGCTTGGACAAAATGGCTACATTTGGGTGAGTTTTGCTACAACACCATCTTTCACATGTCAATAGGAATGTATCCTTTTATAGAATTATATGGTTATTATGCACTTACATTTTCAGATATGGTATTTGGTGATAGTAGAGTTCCAAAAGCTAATTATTGGGTGGACTAAAGCCAAGATATTTTAAAGCTTTTAAAAGGCAATTTGCAGGTTCCCCAAAATCAGTAAAAGCAATATCCAGATAAACACAGAGAGGAAAGGAATTTCTAGGTTGATGATTTAGTGTATTTTAGGTTTCATCCACACAAACAAGCATCCCTCAAAAATAATGGAGCAAAAAAGTTAAAGCCAAGATACTATGGGCCCTACAAGGTGATCCGAAAAATTGGAGAAGTAGCATATGAGTTGGAACTTCTTGAAGGGAGTAAAATTCATAATTTATTTCATGTTTCTTGTATCAAGAAAGACATTAGTCAGAAAATTGTCATTTCAGATACACTCCCTCCTTTGGATGATGAAGGACAACTCACACTTATTCTGGAAAAGGTTTTGAAGACAAGGGTGAGAAGATTGAGGAGCAGGATAATCAAAGAATACTTAGTGCAATGGAAGGATCTACTGAGTGAAAATGCCACATGGGAAGAGGAGAATGTTTTGTAGAATCCAAATTTGAAATTGCTTTATGACAAGCAATATTGGGTGGGGAGGAATGTGATGTCCCCATTTTAAAATAATTGCATAGTGGGAAAATTCCATCAATCCTAACAGTTCCCTAGGTTGGGTGGAAACATTGGGAAGTTAATAAGAGAGATAATAAATGATGTTTAGACATTAGAAGGAATAAAATATTTATTTAATAAGTTCAATTAAATGAATTCAAGTGAATAATTAAATGGCTAGGAAAAATGGAGACATATGGAGACTATTGGGCCCACTCAAACTAGAATTCCTATGTTAAATGAAATCCACCTCTTGCAATCTCAAATATATGGAAATCCCAATGTTTTGGATGGATTGTAAGGTCAATATACTTGTCCATATACATCCTATTTTGAATTTTGGATGAATTTTAACTTACATGAGCAAGGAAGAGCCAAATGGGGAGTTTCATGGACACTTGGCTAGATTCCCCTTACACTTATGACATCTATGACACCAATGATGGAGATTCTATGATGGTTATGACACACGTCAGATATGAAGGATTAAATCTGACATATTTGACAAATCAATTCGAAATATAGAATCCAATAGAGCTCTCATGTTATTTGGAGAATCCCAATGGGTTCCTACTCAATTTGGGAGAAGATGGGAGGTGAAGAGAGAGGCCACATGGCACAGCATGAGTAGCCACACCAATTCAACTTGGCTTTGGTTTATGGATGTATTTGGAATATGAGGATACCATTAATGTTTATAAAATAGAGGGGCCAGCCATGAGAAGGGGCTTTTTGATCAGTTGTGAAATTTGTTGTTGTGAAGAGAGAGAGCTAGTGAGTGACTAGTTCATGCTTGAACCAATTTCGAGGGTGAAAGATTCCCATCCTAATTGGTGATTGGAGAGGCCACTAAAGTATTTAAAGAAGCTTAAATGGAGTTATAATATACAGGTGTAGCTACACAAACTTGTGGACAATTCATGATTCAGCTAATTCCCCCTCCCATCTCACATTCTTTCACCATATTTCAGCCTAGTGGACTGAGGTGCACTTGGTGAGCCATTTATCTTTTTGAGGGAGCTCCTCTTTCTCTAGAATTTTTTATTTTGATGTAAATACTCCTATATCTATGTTAATAAATTTATCATGTCTAAAGTCCAATATATTTTATGTATTATTGATCAGTAATAAACAAACGGTGCCATTTCCCACTGATTTGTTGCAAACTCTTATAATATTGGTAGATTTGAATGGTTGTGTAAAATATTGATTATTAATGCATGAATGGAATGTCACTGAAACATATTTCAGGTTTCATATTCATTAACTGATATTTGTGGTCATTGGGTAGAGTTCCATAAGCATTGGATTAAATGGCATCTCATTTCCCCAAGGGTTCAAAACGAGTTTTTATATATCTGATTGAAGGAAGTGACAATAAACATGGGATTTTGATTGGTTAAGAATATGAGTCCATTTTGATGTCCTATACACATCTCCTACCTCAATTTTAGAATTCAAGTGGGTTTCTGTACATTTGCGATGCCATTCCGGCAATTACCCAGGGGGGGATTTGAGCTCCAAAATTGCTAATAAAATCATCTATCTTGTTCATAATTTAGTACAAATTTGAAGAAATGATTGGAGGGCCATAATACATCCCTGAACATAATAATTAAGTTATTATATCATTTATACACCTTATCTGAATATTTGGGAGCAATTGGTCCAATTTGGAGACCAAGACACTAAGATCACTAGTCAAGAGCAAAAATTGTGAAAAATTGGAAAATTAGGCATTTTAGTAGATATTTTAAAAGGGACATTACATAAAAAGTGGAGTACATAGGTTTCCTTAAGGAAACTTGCATATACATAAAAAAATCTCATTTTTAGGGTACTTTTGGGCATTTTCATGTAGGAATATATTAAACCCACTCACAACTTAAGATAAAATAATTAATCATTATTTGATTAATTATTCACCCACTAGGTTAATTAGTTGGCATCCACTTGCACCTTAAAGTCAATACATGCCATCTATATCCTAGGAATGATTTATTTCCAATTCTGGGTTGATCTTGACCACCTTTTGACCATCCAGAATTAGTATACAGGACTTTACAGCAGATTCTGCTTTATTCTGCTTTTTCTGTTTTTCCTGCTTTTCTATGGATAAGATAAAAGCTAGTCAACTAGGAAACTGAGAGCTTTTGTTTCCAACCCATCCTCCTTTATTTTTTCTCCATTTTCTAGGATTAGCATTTTATTTCCATCTCCTTGAAAACTCACTCATGCTTTTTCCAACTCGTGAGGTCCTTGATAGATTTAGTAAGTGCTTTATCCACCTATGGGGGTTTTGCTATATTTTGGTAAGTCAACCTTTTGAGCTTTATGAGTTGTTTCCATACAATTCGATTTTTCTATGAGGGATGTACTATTTATGTACACTATTATTCATCATTATTCAATGGAAGGATACACACCAATATTCATCTCTTCATTCATGTGATTCATTCTCTTTTCTTCTCTTTATTTTTCCTGTGTATGCTTGTGAGAATTCTTGGTAGAAAGATCTATTTCCTGTGCTTCGTCTTAGCATAATTTCTCATAGAATTGATATATTATTTATACATGGTATCAGAGATATAAGTTTGATCAATTTCTACAGATTTGAGGAGCACATCCAGTCTCCTATCCCTCTCCGAAGAAGAGCTTGTCTATCTTACAAGATTTTCTCCTAGTTTGTTTTGCAGGTTGCAGAGATTTTATTCTTGAGCACATCAATTCAGAAATATGGATTCTTCATCAGCTATAATTATTACTTCCTTCAACTACCATGAATGGAAATCCAAAATCTCCATTCTATTGTGCAGTAGAGGATTATACAGAGTTACACTAGCTTTGGAGAATGAACCCAATGCTGTGATTGAGAAATCTAAGTGGCATAATAGGTTGGATGAAGCCTATGGATTGCTTTTCCTCTCTATTTATCCTGATATAATCTTTCATCTAGATGGTTTGACCACTCCAAACCAAGTATGGACTCATGATTGGAGTCTCTCTTTGGAGTTCAAGATGAGCTAAGAGCGCATCAATTGGAGCTTGAGTTATTCTCACTGAGTCCAAGCAATTTTGAATCTATTGAGGGTTTCTTCACCAAGTTCAAGTCACTTGTTATAATTCTCAAGAAATGTGGGATTTATAAAGTAGATGATCAATTAATCCTTTCCATTCCTTCAAAATTGGGTCCTGATTACTCGGTTTTTGTGTCTACCTTTCATGCAACTAGGCTTGTTGTTCCTAAGTGGAAAATGCCTTCTTTAAATTCTTTTCTTGATTTACTAACAAAGGAGCAAGATAAATTGATCCATATGGGTGTCCTTAATTCTTAAAATGGAAAGTATCATGCTCTCTTGGTTCAAGGAAGCAAGAAATTCAAATCAAAAGAGAAGCAAATTGTGAAGAAGCCAAAGTCAGAAATTGAAGATGAAGATTCATATGAAGATTTAATGAAGAAAGTTAAGAAGAAAGGGAGCACATACAAGTGTTCTTATTGCAGCAAGGGTTTTCATTCAGAGAATAAGTGTTTCAAGAAGAATATGGACATCATGTCTCAGCTTCTTGATAAGCACAAGATCGAAGTTCCAGATGAACTAGAGAAGCCTGCTGATTCCTCAGAACAATGTCATACTGCACAGTTCCAAGGTGATATAACTTATGATTTGAGTGATAGAGTTCTCTCCTTTTCTCATGTCTCTAATATATATTTATTCTCTGATATATCAGAATAAGAAATATCAGAACATTTCTTTGATGATCCTCCTCTCAGTCTACTAGATTCATCTCCCAAAAATTGTGATTTTTCACTAGATATTGACTTACCTTTGAGCAACTCTTCCTCACAAGCTTGTATATCTGATATAGAAGATTGTTTTTAGGCTGATATGCATGTCATGAAACATATAATACCACCATCCATACCATCTACCATACCTGTGAATAATCCAAAGACTATACAAATCCCAAGATCACTAGTTGATTCCTCATTGGTCTCTTATGCAGTGATATTTATCTTACATGGTTTGAAGTCTTTCCTGTCTTTCATTGGCTGGTTATCCATGTACTTAGTAGTATTTGGAATAATATTAAACATTTTTGGATATATTCTAAACAATTATGGTTTATATATTAATCCCATCCATCATTCATATTTTTACACCTATCAATTTTCCCCAGTTGTTCATAATTTTCCTAGTCTAGCCCTATATCCTCATGGAGCCACTGAAGCCTTTGTATTTTCTGTTCCATATGCTAATGTTTCTGATATATCAGATTTTTATCAGCCTCATATCAGATATATATAGGTGCTACAACAGATTGGAATATTTACATGTGATTCACATGACAATTTTGCAGCTATTCAGGGAATTAGGTGTGAGATAAATTGCCTTATTTTTTGTACTCTTTGGGAAGGAGTATGCACAGATATCTTTTCCATTTCAGATTATGTTTGAATATCAGAGTTTTATAGAACCAAGAAGAATTCATATAATTCTCCTACTTCATCAGATGATGAGATACAAGGAGTCTCTCCTCTTCCTTCTTGCAGGTTCTACACTCCAGCACATGATCATGGAGTTCATGATTTATTCAACAAGTCTTCCATCTAGAAGCAATTCACTCATATGATTCAAGTGAAGATAAGGATATGTTGAAGACATATTATTTCAAAATTTTGTGCCTTGTCCTATCTTGAGGGAGGATTTTTCCCATGTGGTTTTGCCTCTTTCCTCACTTTTCTGGACATAATAATTGTTAAAGGGTGACCATATCCTTGTTGCTAGGCCCTATATGCATCCATATGCATCTATATTTTTTGTCATACCATCATAAAGTCATACTTATAGGGGGGTGTAGGAATATATTAAACCCACTCACAACTTAGGATAAAATAATTAATCATTATTTGATTAATTATTCACCCACTAGCTTAATTAGTTGGCATCCACTTGCACCTTAAAGTCAATACATGCCATATATATCCTAGGAATGATTTATTTCCAATTTTGGGTTTATCTTGACCACCTTTTGACCATCCAAAATTAGTATATAGGACTTTACAACAGATTCTGCTTTTTTCTGCTTTTTCTGCTTTTCCTGGTTTTCTATGGATAAGATAAAAGCTAGTCAACTAGGAAACTGGGAGCTTTTGTTTCCAACCCATCCTCCTTTAGTTTTTCTCCATTTTCTAGGATTAGCATGTTATTTTCATCTCCTTGACAACTCACTCATTCTTTTTCCAACTCGTGAAATCCTTGATAGATTTAGTAAGTGCTTTATCCACCTATGGTGGTTTTGCTATATTTTGGTAAGTCAGCCTTTTGAGATCTATGATTTGTTTCTATACAATTCGATTTTCCTATGAGGGATGTACTATTTATGTACACTATTATTCATCATTATTCAATGGAAGGATACACACCAATATTCATCTCTTCATTCATGTGATTCATTCTATTTTCTTCTCTCTATTTTTCCTGTGTATGCTTGTGAGAATTCTTGGTAGAAAGATCTATTTCCTGTGCTTCTTCTTAGCATAATTTCTCATAGCATTGATCTATTATTTCTACATTTCATAATTTGGTATCTTCTACAAAGTTTTATTTGACTCAGATACCTTTCCAATGATGCATAGAAGAGGTCAAATGGAGTTACAGAAATTTGGATATGGGTCCTCCATTATAGCTTTTTTTTAGTGACTTTCATGAAGCGCCATCGTGGAAGTGTCAACATGTGACAAAATCATGGGAAAGCGGTCATAGGCATAGATGTGTCATTTTGGGCTATAAAAATGATATTAGCTTGTTCTCTAGAATGTGTCCCTGAAGATCATCTTTATTTCCAAAAAATAATTCAAGCTTCTACCAAGCTTCTTTGGGAATCTTCAATCCTCTAAGATGAATGAGTAGATACCTGGATATGTGAGCACAAAAGAAGCCAAAGGCTTCATCCAATTGGTTCAAGAAGTTTTTTTCCTTAGTAGGATGATGTGGTTTTGTCTCTTAGCCCACGGTCATCTTGTACAGGCTAATCTTGCACAAGGATACATGCATATCTACCATCCAATCAACATAGTTTAAGGGTGTTAGGATGCAGGGTAAGAAAGCTTGAGAATCCATCAATTATCCTTTTGATTAGTCAATTTATTCAATCAAGCTACGTAGCACCTGTAAAAAAACATTGTAAACATAAAAAAAATCACACTATGTCAGATTCAAGCCTTCCATCTCAACATTTACACCTTCTCAAGGTTCGTCACGCCCACAACACCACTCTGTATGAATCCAGAGTTAGAAATGCACACTTTTTTGGACTTCTATGGAAACCTAGCTACTTTTGGTGTACAATGGAGAATGGACAAACTTGTTTCTTTTTTGAGTAGGATCTAATACCATGTTTTAATTATTGTGCCATTTGATCTTTGGGAAATGAGTGAAATTAGATTGTATTATAATGCAGTGTAAGGGAATGAATAATACATACTAAAGAAGACAAATTTCACAGGAAACAAATAAGTATTGATCAGTATAATTATAGTATAAACTTCATTAATACCAACAGTATATAACAGTGTTACATAAAGGATAATTCGAATCATGTGGATGTGATTCGAATATACCAACTCAATCTGACTACTTGGCTAACTAGGAGTGTCTAAATCACTACGGGAGTTCACTAGATCAAATCCACTTCTCTAATTCATTCTCTCAATCAATTATAATTAGTTAAGCTAGTATAACTAATGTGGTAGGTGAGAAGTAGGTGAGAATAGGTTCCTACCCACTTGCAACCATGCAATACTACCGCTAATTGAACTAGAGGACATCTAACTAAATATAACTGGAGCATAACTTAGCTTGACTAGTCACCAACTACCAACAACTGAAGCAGGTTGGTGTTGGCACTCCCGATGTCTCCTAAATTGTAGGGATTTGTCTATGAGGTGCATAAACTAATGCATGATGGTGAATTAAATTGCATTTAACCTCTATCTGTGTTCCCCACACTCTAGTTATTGGTACATGTGGCCCCATTAATCCAAGTGGAACCAATGGTACTAGTGGACCCAATAATAACTAAATGAATCCTAAGTTAGGAAAATATAATCTAATAAACTAGTTTGGATAAGGGAGGATTATAAATCCTTACATCTTCTTCCAAGCCCTCCTCTCCATTTCGTCTTGAGATTTTGAGGTGCCATCCATAGGAATCACTAGTTGCAATTTCTAGCAATGTGCCCTTGATTACCAAATTTGTATAATTCTATACTATTACTCTGTAGAGGAGTAAAATAATTATAGTTTCTTCCTTCTGGATTGCTTCTAGTACCACTTTTCTTATATAAGGAAGTTTTTGGTGTAATGACTTTCTCAATAGGAACCATTAATTTACAATTTCTAGCCATATGTCCAAAATTGTTACACGTATAACAATTTCCTAAAAAGAGTTGTTGATGTCTACTTGGAATTGGTGTTTTAGGAATCATATCTGTTCTTTATAAGAGGGGAGCATATTTCTTACTTTCTTCCCTTTTAATTTGTCTCTTTAGTGCATAAGCATTTCTTATTTTATTTCCATCTTGGTTTATGTAAGAAGAATGTCCTGGTTTCTTTTCTTTGTCAAATCCTAATCCATATTTATCACTTGATGGTCTTTGAACACTTAATATTTCATTTAAATTATTTGATATTTTCTCAAAATTTGATTTGATAGATTCTTCATTCAACTTATTTATAAGGAACATAATATCTTCTTCAAGTCTTTCATATTCTTGTATTCTCTTTTTGAGTTGTTGTTCTAGATTGTTCTCATCCTTTTTGGCTACTAGAAACTGATTTTTTAAGTCAACAATAATTCTTCCTACATCATTGTTTTTCTCTTCAACAATAATTATGCCATATGAGTTTTCGATTTTTTGTATATCCTTTTATAATTCCCTAATTATTCAAGAGCACTTACAATTTTTTCTTTGAGATCTACCACGCCTTATATTTTTTCTTCATATATTTCTCTCTCTAATCCCATGAATAGGACTTCAGCATCTTCACTTATCTCTTCATATTCATCGTCTTCCTTGGAATAGAAGTTTTTATTCTTTTTCTTAAACTTCTTTTTTTTACATGGTCTTACTCTTTTTATCTTTCTTATGACAACAAAGTTCTTCATCATCACTATCGTCTTGTTTTGGGTAAGAACACTTATTGGAAAAATGCCCAATCCTTGCATAGTTTAAAATTTTCAAAGGTAGCCTTCCTTTGTACTTGTCAGTACCTTTCTCAAGTTTCTTGATGAAAAGAGCTTCTTCATCATCCAGGTTCTCAGATTGGTTCTTGGATAAGGCTTTAAATGTTGCTTGTTTCTTTGATGATCCACTTTGTCTTGTTCTCAACTCATAGGAAGTGAATATCCCATGTAGTTCATCTACTGTCATAAGTTTAATATCATCTCGTTCTTCTAGAGTGGACACCTTTGAGTCATAATTCATTGGAAGGGTTCTTAGTACTTTATAAAACACTTATTTCTTCCTACATCAGTGATTAAACTATAGTGAAGGATCCTGCTCTGATACCAATCGTTGTAATATTGGACACTAGTAAGAGGGGGGGTGAATCATTGTTGTTAACTTTTAATTTAAACCACTTTTAATTTACTTATTAACACACATGATCAACAAAAACACACAGAACACAAATTTATCATGGAATCCCAATTGGGTAAACCACCAATACTTCCTACTACTGTAAAATTATATTTACAAATAGTTTTTTCCTTATACTACAGATAAGGATGGTCCTACACCCTATTTACTAGCACCTACTAGAAGGAGGATACAACCCCCTTTTTTATCAGCTACCACTACAAGGATGCTACGACACCATATTTTATCAATTGTTGCTAAAAGGATGCTACGACACCCTATTTAACATCTACCACTGGAAGGAGGATACGACCCCCTTACAGGCATGTTGTCTTCCTTAGAGCCTCCCAACCTCCCTTGTAGGATAATTTTATCTTTGACTGGTATACATCAATCAATCTTCTAATTGAATGTATAGAGACACTTATTTGAAGGTTTAAATCCTTGTTTATATACCCTCAAAAATATCTCTTCATACAACAATCACATATCTTCATCATGACTCTTCACAAAAAAACAAACAATTCAAAATTACTTCTGTGTTTTTTGTTTTTAATTTAATTTATCAATTGCAACCTTCTGCAATTTATTTTCCACAACAAACTCTTAGCAATAGACCTTTTTGTATTCATCTTTCCAAACTAACATTTCTACAATTTGCGGGAACTTATTCCTTCTTCAATTGTGGGTTGCAGATTGCGGATGTGCATTTTGAATTTTCTTGAAAATTACTTCTACAATTATCTTTCTGCAACAACCTTTATACATTCGAAAACTCCTTCCTTCCGCAATTGTGGATTGCGGATTGTGGGTATTCATTTCAAATTTTCTTAAAATTTATTCTGTAGTTCATCTTCCACAAATCCTCTGAACCATCGATTGCTTTGCGGAATGCTTCTTTTGCATTGATTAGTTATCAAACATGAAACTTCACTTTGGTGCTCAAGAATGTTATTTTCCATGCACATTTACTTTGCGAATTATTTTCCTGTTGTTGATATATTCTCTTGATACAATCTGATCCATCCAAGCTCTACTAAATAAGCTATTTACAACTCCACAAACATGCGTCGATTAATCAGAGGATCAATCAATCAATTTCATTTGATCGGACTTGATCACCTCGATGGATTCTTATGTGTCTTTCCATCCTCATCACTTATGCCATCTCTTTCCCTTCCATCGTGTCATCACTTATTCCTTTGTCACTTCTAAACTCCTTTTGAGATCAATGACAACTTCATTCAACAATTTCCTCCTCTTCTCTTCATACATTGCAACCCCATGACCGTGTTTCCTTTGCATTATAAAGAATGAATTTATTCCTTGAATGAATTTATGAATTTGTTGTTGTATTCATGGAAACAAAACCACATTCATCATGTATGGGATGAAATATAGATTTTGAAGTTTGTTGTGAATAGTTACTATATGGAAATGTGAATATCAAAATATAAGTGACTTACTCATTATCAAGCGTCTTTTCCTTTAGTTTCTAGTAACTCCCCTTTCCTTTTGTCCTCATCGTGTTCATCATCCCAAATCACTATGCCTAGTGTGTCGTCAATTTGTTTGATGTACTCACTAGCGTAATAGAATGACTCATATACTATGTACCCCTCTACCATATACCCCTTTAATTTTTCCCTCTATCGAACAAATTCCTTCAATTATTTCATGTACCTCCCAAACAATAACATCTAGAGACATGAAACCCCCCCGACTAATTCAAATTCATCAACTAGGTGAATTATAAGATGAATCTTCAAGTCCATGAAATTCGATGGCAGTTCCTTCTCAAACATATAAACAATATTTTTTATCTCTTGACGCCACCAGGGAATGATAGCATTGTAAATGTCCTTTGATGTGATCCATATTACAAATGAAGATAATATATATTTGGAACACTACAAACCATCAAGAAGGTCATGGTTCACACACCCATGCATAGAAAATGGATAATGCCACTAAAAAGTGAACACAAAATCTAATTTCATTTTAACTTGTGTGGTAAAAGATATAAAATAATAATAAAGTCATTTTTTGGAATTATACATACCCTATGAAAGTTGAGATGGTCATGTGATTTCAAACCCGTCAACTTTTCATATGTAATGAAGCAGCGTCGTAGAGAAGACCCATAACAAAAAGGCACCTTCATGCCCAATATAAATTCCTTTACCAAATTAATATATTCTTTCTTCAAAATCTACAGGACATCACCTTTTTTAAATGAAAAAGAGTTTCCATCCTCTCTTCTATTTCTTGTCTTGGCTAATGCTTCTTTTTAGTATTTGAAGAAATAATATCTTTCTATACTTTCAACTTTTTAGTATGGGTTCTCTCTAGTTTACCATTTAAAGGATGTGTTTCTCTTCTATAAGGGTGTTTTTCTGGGAGGAATACCCTAGAGAACTAGTATATGGATTTCATAGGTATTTTGACCACCTATATTTAATATAACGTCCACAACATTTACATCCATGATAACCTTTTGTTACAACACCTACGATGTTATGGTATACAAAGAACGTTGTCAGTGTTTAAGATCAAGATAGTTGCAACGAATTAAATATGCCAAAAAAATATTTCTTTGAATATAAACAAATCAAAAAACATATTTACCTGAGTAAACTCCCAACCCTAGATAATCACGTGTGGTGTATGCACATATGTCATACAACTCAAAACTCCTCTCTAATTGTATGGGTCTTGATGTATCATATACATGTAACCCTTCCCATAATTCCTTAAACTCTTTGAACAATGGCCATAGGTAAACATCCATATCCTTCAGTTATATTCTACCAGGGACTATAAGAGCCACCATAAGATGTTCATTCTTTATGGATAACCATGGAGGTATATTGTTATTGATCACCACTATAGGTCAAATAGTATAGGTGTTTCCTAGTTGGAAATATGGGTTGATGCCAACAATGGCTATGCTCATTATAAGTTTCCTTACTTCATCCTTGAATTTATCGGGCTATGTATCCTCTATATGATTTATGGCTATTGAATCAGTTGGAATTCCCAATAATCCTTCGCTTCAGTGTGATGCATGGCATCCCTATAACATATCTAATTGTTTACAACAAAAAAGCATTTGAATCCTTGGGATTATAGGAATATGCCTCAATATCTTATGAGGAGTACCATGTACTTTAGCCTTGTTATTGGATTCTATGTACCTGTCATGCCAACATTTTGGAAATATCTATTTTTCTACATATTCACCTCTATATAGAATACAATCATTGGGACATGCATGATATGATATGTACTCAACACCCAATATTTTCAATGTTTCCTTTTCCTCCTTACAACTTCCAGGAAATACATTATCATTTAGAAGTACCTTATCTTTGAATAGCGTGTAGTTAATGGGAGATACAAATGTACAATATCACTTAACGTTCATAAAATCGACCATTTTCAATGATCATTGTGTAACAAGATTCCTCAAAATATAATGTAGTTGATGGTCACTAGACTCAACATCGCTGAGAAATTCGCGTCATACATGTCATACTTTGCTTTCAATTTGTACATTCACATTGTCATCCCCAACTGTGTAGACTTTGACTGACTAGGTTCAAACAAATGTGTGGAAATTTTTGTTTTAAGTTTTTTGAAAAAGTCTTAAGTGATATGAGTGTTATCCCCTATCTCATTGTCCTAGAATGTATGAAACAACATTGCATCCATGTCACTCATTTGTCGCAATAACTCATCCATACCAACTTCTAATTCATCCCCTCCACTCCTAACATGTGAACAACTGCTATCACTGTAGGAGTTCCTTATTGGTTATGATGTATGTAGTGGAAATTTAATAGATGGTTTATCAACCATGTTTGGTATTCTTCCTCTCCAAGTGGAAATTACATCGATGATGTTAGTAAGAATAATGCAATTGGTTCGATCTATTATTATACAAAACAATTATTACAAAAGCACAAGAATCATTTCCAATACAAAATGATAAGTTGTGAGCAATTTATAAAGAAAATGTTTAGATTGAGTGATAAGTTAACATCAATTCCACATTAAATATAGAAATTTAAAATTTAGCAACACTTTTTTAAATTCAATTTATAAAACATAATTTCAAACTAAGAAATACATTAACACGACTCCCCTTATAAATTGACAAATACAATTAATCAATTTTTTTCCTATGTCCCAATGGAACGTCTAAGCGTAATCCTAATGAGAGATGTCTCTGACGAGCGGTTGGTGGTCTACGGAAATTGTAGTTTATTAACAACTCATCACCAAGATATAGACTATGTATTGCATGTACAACAACAAATATTGACACTTTCCTTTTCATAAATAACTCATGATCATTGAATTGTTCCTCAAATGAACAATTTGCAGAAACTAAAGATCACCTAGAACTATTTATGAACCCTACAATATTCCCATGAGTACATGGATGACCATCTAGATGTTTGGTATGCTTCCTCTCCAAGTTGCGCTCTTTTTTCATCCTTCTCTCTATTTTACATTGTATTGGGGTGCAATGAAAGATGATAAGTGGGTGGCTCATCATCAGAATCCTAATTTAAAAATATTGATCATTACATCGATGATGTTAGTAAGAAAAATGCAATTGGTTCGATCTATTATTATACAAAACAATTATTACAAAAGCACAAGAATCATTTCCAATACAAAATGATAAGTTGTGAGCAATTTATAAAGAAAATGTTTAGATTGAGTGATAAGTTCACATCAATTCCACATTAAATATAGAAATTTAAAATTGAGCAACACTTTTTTAAATTCAATTTATAAAACATAATTTCAAACTAAGAAATACATTAACACGGCTCCCCTTATAAATTGGCAAATACAATTAATCAATTTTTTTCTTATGTCCCAATGGAACTTCTAAGCGTAATCCTAATGAGAGATGTCTCTGACGAGCGGTTGGTGGTCTACGAAAATTGTAGTTTATTAACAACTCATCACCAAGATATAGACTATGTATTGCATGTACAACAACAAATATTGACACTTTCCTTTTCATAAATAACTCATGATCATTGAATTGTTCCTCAAATGAACAATTTGCAGAAACTAAAGATCACCTAGAACTATTTATGAACCCTACAATATTCCCATGAGTACGTGGATGACCATCTAGATATATAATAGGTTCTTCATGTTAAAGTTTCTAGAAACATAACCATTCACACACATACTATACATGGAGCTTCTATACTTGTATTTAACAATATTCAAATAATCAGACCGGCAATAGATAACACCATAAAATGGTTTAAGTGATACCAATTGTTTGGAAAGAACAAGTACACGTGAAAGGATCAACAACCCAAGATTTGCAGCATCATATTAGACTTTACAATCATAAAACAATTACCACAAAAGGATAATTTGGTCCCAACATTAGGAATAGGTAGAGAATCTGTCCAAGCGGCATACAAAGCATGGTTATAAGAATTTTGATATTTACTTAGAAAATTCACAGGAAGGGGGAAATCATCGCTACCCTCCAACGATTGGAAACTAACATCAATGTGTTCTTGGATAATTGTTCTTTCAAATCATGCAACTTTTTGGATATTCTAATAGAGATGGGTTGGGTGAAATTCAAATCATACTTTGGATCACTAGAACTTTTAGTTGTCTAAACATAAGCAAAGGGGTTCGTCAATTTAGGATGAGACATATATTTTTTGGCTTCCAAATAATTTTAAAAAAGAGCATAGGGAAGAGTTAGCACATGTCTTTTCTATATCACCTATTGGATTCTTTACTATAGTAGGGGATATTAGACCATCAACATTGGGTAATCTATCATTGGTGTAATGGGTGAGTGTGAAATGCCAAGGGTTCTCATTTAAGCCTTGACACTTTGAACAACTGCAAAATACTAGGCTTTCATAAAAGAGTTCTACCTCATGACAAATTACCATCGATGAACCAGGATTACAACTTGAAGACAACATGCTACAATTTATGGGGTAAAGTAGTTTCCCATTTTCATCTATGAACTACTTGAGGTATCTTGCTCGTCATAAGAGCTTACGTAGTTTTGGAAAAAGTGAAATCTCTTGTGCATACAAACTTGAACATGAATCGGGATCTTTCAATAAAGAATAAATTGATATAATTTCACATTCACATGAATATGTAACATAAATTCAAAAAAATAGTCAAAATATAAATAAAAACTGAACTTACTGGGGATGGAAAGGGAGAACTAGTAGAAATTTGAACATTATGGAATTATATGGAATCTGAAGAATTATTTATTTGATACTACAAATTTCTCACCTTGCATTTGAGCAAAATAAACAATCAATATGAATCTCTACAATCCTAATTTTTTTTCAAGAACTATAATCCAATCTAACTTTAAATATACAGTAGAAACCATTATGTATGAACAAGGTGAGTTTAAGAAACATATATATACTATGAAATACTGTAATTTTTATCATTGAATAATAAAAGAAAACTTGAGACGAATATATAGTTTTACGTGGAACCACAAAAACCCAAAAATTTAATTTTTTTAGTGGTGCGTCTATTCTGATATACACGCACCAATGTGCTTAAACATTCTAAATGAACCAGTGCACAATGCACCATGAGAATAATCTCTGTAAAACATCCCTCAGGAGAAAATATCTGCTACATTTGGTATCGGATATTTATACATGCATTATACACAATTATTCCAATGTGTGTGTCATAAATACAAATGCGCTGGTGCATTACATATAGATGCACATCGATGAATAGAATTTCTTTCAACTATCAAGATGTTGGTTCCTAATTAACGGTCAATGCAATGATGTGTAATAACTATAAATTCATAGTGAAATATCCTCCACAAAATCTCTTGCAGTAGAAAATATCTGCTATTTTTGGTAGCGGATATTTATACATGCATTCTTACAGTTGTTGGCATTCCAATGTGTTTATTAAATACAAGTGCACTAGTGCATGTAATAAGTACACACACACTAACTGACATTTTTTCAAGCTATGGGATATCAGTGTATCTTACTTAGTGATGGATCGGTGCATCACAGACACAGGTACACCAAATAGCCAAAAAATCAAAATTAAAAAAAAATCGGACAGGCTATTTTTTCCCTAAACTGAAAAAATGACAACAATTTTAAGTCCAAAAAATTAATTCAAAAGTGTGTTTAAAAGAAAAAAACCTAATCATTAATTCATTCTTTTGTCGAAAATTCCAAGGGATAGCTTTCAAACAGATTTATGCAGGACGTCTTTGGAGTTGCAATTGGATTATTTTGAAGATCGATATTTTCCAGGCTCTGTTGAATGAGATAGAACCCTGTATAGTAAATATTTCATGTAAATAATATTCTAGATGTTATTATATTATTTAGAATTAATTATATTTTTTTAAAAACTTCATGTTTACCTTCAATTTTGCAACCCTTCTCTTCTCTATGCTTATTTTCCATTGTTGTGGCTACAAAATTTTAGGTTAGGGTTTGAATCCCTCTACTCTTTTGCACAATTACAATTTCACCTTCTATGGAGTTTAGATTTGTTGAATTTGTGAATATATATAGAAATATTAGGGCTAGATGGGTTCATTATTTGGATTGAATATGTAACGAGTCGACCCTATTTTTTTTGTTATTTTGAAAAAAAATGAATGCGTCAAATTCAATATGTTTTGGTTTCTGAAATGCACTAGGTGTATGTACCATCATTGTGCACTAACATCAAGATACGACGCAAAACAATTTCTTGGTTTTCCATTTTTTGTTGTCTGTTATCAGCGCATTTATAGAAAATAACACCGATAATGTTTGAACTCCCCTTTTTTATTTCCATAAAACGATAAATATTCTTTGGTCATTCGTAATACAGTTGTGTTGGTATAACACACCAGTGTTGTTATGTTGTATAAATGCACCGATGTGTTTATGTGACTACACACATTGGAGAGTCTTTATATGTATACGCATCGATGCTTTTGAATTTATAAAATGCGTCATTTTCAGAGTTGTTTTTTTGTTTTGAAGGTTTGTAATTTATTTGGATAATATATTGATAAATTTTGTATTTAATGGTCCAAGTTATTTATTGATAAAAATACATGGTATGAGTTCAATGGACACAAAATTTAGTCAACGTGGTGAAATCACATCCAAGATTCAAAAGAAGGAAAGTGATTCTAATTAATTTTTGTATTTAAATTAATTTATTTGAATTATTTATAAATTTAACTAATATGTATTCATTAATGTATGAAATAAAAATCCAAAAAATGAGGAAGCCCATTAAGATTCTTACCAATCTAAGTCTAGAAGAGCGTAAAATGTTGATGGAAAGCTTGCAGAGGGATGAATTAGGTGAATGAAAAAGAATTCAATATGAATTATTTATTTAAATTTGAGTAGTCACATGTAGTTATGATTATTCACTAATAAATTTCAAATAATCTAATACACATATGTTGAATAGTATGTAGGTATTGATAGCAACAGAAGTCATTGTCATCATAAGAGAAAAAAATCATGGAAAATGCAAATGACAATTAATTGGTCATGATCTTATCTAGAGTGGTGTTGGAAGTTAAAAGAAGCGCAAAATAATTTTATAATAATATGAGGGATATAGTGGAAATAAAGTGCATACATGATTTTAAATTACAATACATAAATCAATCAAATGATTTTAAAAATAAGATCATATGTAAACTACAAGAGGAGTTCCCAAGGCAATGGTGAATGAGACCTATCAGATTTGCAATAAAAAAAACATACAACAACAATAAAGAATCATTAAAAAATTAATATTCGTAAACATGTTTATGTATAATTGATATGTATGTATAACTACTACAAAGCATCATTCCTTCAATAATTTTAATTCTGCTACATTGTTTTTTTCATATCAACATAAAAATTGATTATTGCGGTCATTTTACATTTCCGAGAAGATTATGAAAAACCCAAAGGATGAACAAGGTGATATGTGAAATGCATTTGTAGGGGTGTTCAAAAACATGTACAAGGATATTGTCAGAGAAATAGACATAATTGCATCACATGTGGAGCTATCTCAATAGCAACATGCTTCAAATGTATGAAATCATTGATTCTTAGGATTATGTAAATCTCATTAACCAATTCATCATTAAATATTCATTTTCAATTTTTTTTAATGCATAAAACAATACAAAATGTAACCCAATCATCACACAAGAGAAGGCAGCAGGGAAGAAAGGGGTTGACAGAAAAGTTTGAGTATTTGCGATTTCCTTATAAAAATCAAGATTCCGTAGTGGTAGTGATTTGTATATTTGATTTTTTGTTTTCATTGTCAATCCTTGTATGTCTTCAAACATGTGTTAACATACAGATAAGAACTATCAAATGAATTTATTGACATTGGGTTAAGCAAGGGTTGTGAGTATATGTTGGCGTATCAAAAATTAATTGTGGATTTTGTAAGTATCTATATTTTTTTACTTATGTCATTTTATAATTAAGAAAACCCTTTATTAAATCTATGATTAATTAATGTGACATGGCATAAAACTTTCACGAAACAAAGTATGGAGTGGAGCCAACAGAAGAATTGTTGATGGAAGGCATGAGACATGGTTTTGAAATAATGTGTATCATTCATGACTTGCTTATTACAATGTAGGTACATCACTTTTCAATTTACATTCATGTATACTATCTATTTTATTTCTAATTATTCTCGACAATGTAGATACACTCAATACACTTTATTTTTATGTTTGCAGATGGAAGCTAAACTAGAAGAGGATGATAATTGAGCCAATCAACAAAACATTAAGCAAAATAACCCAATTGATGCATGTGGATTGAGCATTGATAGCAGATACAGCGAAGAATTATGATCCATATTTAATTTTGATGTTAATGCAAGATGTTGTAACTTGCCATATATTTTGAAATAATAGTCTATGAAAATCATACATTTAGTATAATAATGTACTAGACATATTTTTTGAATTGAAAAACAATCATATAACATTCTACCATCTTCTATAATGTATCCAATTTAACAAAAAGTGAAAATAGTCTTGAAATCTTTCATATTTTGGGCATAACGTTTTGCATGTAACTTGGAATTGGCCAAACTTTGTACCATTGGAAAGATATGGAAATTATATACAACTTTTTTGTTTTGAGTTTTTTCTAATTCCTTACCATTTTTTTGGGGTAGTCATTTTAGTAAAAAAACATTAAAAAAAAACATCTTTTAAAAGATGTTTTTTTACTAAAACGCCTGCCCCAGACAAACGATAAGGAATTAGAAAAAATGCAAAACAACAAAGTTGTAGAAAATTTCAATATATTTCCAATGGTTCAAAGTCTTCCCAATTCCGAGTTACGAGTGAAACATTATTCCCAAAACACAGAAGATTCCAAGAATATTTTCACTTTTTGTTAAATAGGATACATTTTGGGCAAGATAAAACCTTATATGATGGGTTACCAATAAGTGTAACAACTACATGTTTGTTGAAATTTTGATTAATTTATCTCTATGTTATGTTATTTTGATTGAAAAGGGTAATGTTATTGATGTATAACAAAATGCACTTTTTTATTCAATTACATTTTTCAATATTATTGTCAAATGTTACATGTGAAACAATACATTGTTAATTAAATGTATGGATGATTAAATATTACAATTGATGTTTGCATTTATGATATTTCAATTTCAAATAAATTGTGTA
>LPNX011053575.1:129138-235323 GCA_001517045.1 Pseudotsuga menziesii
CACATAATTCATCAAATGAAAATTTTCACACATTAAGTGACATCAGAATATTTAAAAAAAAATATCATTGGGAATCCAACATAATATTCTACAATTTGTTTTTTTACTGCAAGTCGAAGTTCACATGGCATATATGTGTTTCAAGGGCTTCTATCTAGAACATGAGTACAACATCATGTTTTCATTGCCAAATTTGGCCAAAAAGTGTTACCCACCTTCATGGAATCACCCTAGAGTGAATTACTTTAGCATATGACTATATGTTCCAGGGTAATATATATGATCACCAGTATGTATGGAATAACTCTTCTGAGTATAATATGATAAGATGGATAAATAATACACATATGGACCATGTATTAATTATTTAATGATAATGAGATGAAACATAGAGAAAGAGAATTCCAATTGCCCATGCAAATGCATGAGTGAACTCAAGTTATAAAGCTTCAGTTAAATATGAATTCCTTAGTCAAAGCATCAATTGAACTATTAATTAATGTAATCGGTTAAGTAAATAAGATTTTAATTTTCATAAATAAACATGCATCAATTAACTAAAGAGATCCATGAAAAAGTTAATCATAGAAATTGTTCCTGGATGGCACTAAGAGTGAAGCATTGATGACACTTAAGTAATCATGTTAACTAAGTGATCAGCAGTCGGGTGAATATTGAGTTTAGTTCACATTCAGTTAACATTCAGTTCAAGTTCGTTAACATTCACTTTCAAGTAAAGTTAACATTCAGTTCAAGTTCATTAACATTCACTTTCAAGTAAAGTTAACATTCAATTCAAGTCAGTTCACTTTCAATTCAAGACAGTGAACATTCAGTTAAAGCTAATTGAGGAAAGGAATGGTGCTAATTCTTGCATGGAGGGAGTCATAGTTAGCTCCTCCTTGTGAATGCACTATGTGGAGCTCTCAGTGTGTTTATTAATCCTCCTATGCGCTACCTTTTGCATGCTATGGTTTTTTTCTTGTTATGAATATTCTAGGCATATGGAAAGTTCAACACAACTGCATACAGTTGTTTTTGCAGGGTTGCATTGGATCTCTCTTATCTATTTCTATGGTGATATCTCTTATTGGGTAGTATAATTATGTGTTTTACACCATTATTTGCAAATCTATCTATTGTACTCTAAGAATTGTTGGGTTTTTCATCCTCATTGTTTGGAGGGTTTTCCCAGGTATATCTTGTCTCTTATGGTTGATTGATTTATATGGCTAATTTATGAAGCTGATTTATTTGGCTGATATATTTTTTATCTTTACATGTGGCTGATATATTTGTGATATTTACATGTGGCTGATATATTTATCATATTCATATGTGGTTTATTTATGAGATACATATGTGCTGAAATCGATTGATAAAAGTTTTAAAGTTCAATATTCTATGGTTTTTCTCAAAACATATACATGGTATCAAAGAATAGGGCATGAAAGAGATTAGTTTTGTGCGGAAAGATAAGCCTACATAGATATTGAAGAGTTGAGAAAAATATTACAGCCATGACATCAATCTTCATTTACTCAGAAGACTGCCTTGAAGGTACTTCCAACTTCAACACATGGAAGGCAAGGTGTTGAATATTATTGAAGAGAGTAACCTTGATGGTTATGTAACCATAGTGGTAGAGGATAATACCACCAATGAAGGGAAAATCAAATTCAAAAAGAATTAAGTAAAGGCCAAGCATATCATCTTTGATTCAGTTAAGGACAATCTCATGTCCATGACCATTCCAATGAAGACTGCAAGGGAGTGGTTTCATACACTCGCCAATATTTTCAAGAAGGCGTCCTCGAGTCAAGAAGAGGGGCACATCCAAATCAAGGTTTTGTACACTAAAGAGAAGAATATTGTACTCATGGCTAGAATGAAGAAAGGTAGAAATCATTTCGCTACAAAGAAGCTCTTCTATTCAAGTGAATACAGAAGAACTATGGTATTCTTCGCAAGGGTGCAGAGATCAAGAGGGAGCCCACACAGATCAATAAAAGCTAAGTAATTTATATTTTTGTTATATGTTGTTATAAATCAGATCTAAATTTTTTTAAAGATGTGTTATGACTATCATATAGATATTTGTATTCCTGGACTTTGGAATTGTGTTGAGCATATGCATTATTGTTTGTCTTTTATTAGCATGTTGTTGATCTCATGAGTCCATATTATGTGATATGTTATAGAATTGATATAAGACTTATGTAGGCATGATATATACTTATATAGAACTGATATAAGGATCGGCATTTCCTTAATAATACATGAGATATAGGTTCACATGCTTGCTTCATGAGTTGTGAATATAGGACTACATTATTAGTCACAATATATAATATAGAGGGCTTCATGCTTGCTTCATGAGAAATGAATATGGGGATGCATATTTCCTTCATAAAATATGATTTTTTGAACTGATATAGGGTTGCAAAACATCACATAAGATATGAATGGGATTATGTCAAAATATTTTTTTAGTCTATATACATAACTAAATCAATATAAATATGAATATAAAAAAACAAAACAGTATTAGGAGGAAGAACTAGAAGATATTACTACAAACATGTCATGCCATGCATTAGATAGAATTAGTATTCCTCAAACTCTCAAGATAGTAGGATATATCAAGAATAAAAAGGTAATTATGTTGATTGATTTAGATAGTTCCCATAACTTCATTAATTGAAAATTATCCAAACGTCTAAATTTATTTGTATATCCATAAATTCATGGAAATGCCATAGTATTAAGTTTACTATGGGGGATTATTTGTTATATATCTCAATACTTTCAATTCCAATGGTGTTGATGTTATATTAGTGTTTGAGTGGTTACAATCATTGGAACAGTGACCGTTAAATTTTAGGAGCTTTTCATGAGATTCTCTTCAAAAGGAAAGTAAATTGAACTCGGAGGTATTCTAGGAAAACCCTGTAAAGTGATAAGCTCTAACAAGATGACAAAGTGGCTTAAAAAGGGGCATGAGGGTGTAAGCCTAAAAATTAATCTCACTAGATGTTCAAGCATCTATACCCTCTATTTGAATATATCTATAGCAAGCTATTGATAATAATTCCAAGGTATTGGGAGATATATTTGAAGGTATTCTACATAGTCAAGATCATGACCATGTTATTCACTTACAGTTAGGAAGTGTACCACCTAACATTAAACACTACAGGTACCCATATGCACAAATAGTTAAATGGAAAAATCAGTTCAAGAAATACTAGAACCTACAACAACCATTGAGAAAAATATCAAGAAACTATAAAATAGAGCAATTATTAAGTAATTCATCAAGTGGAAGAATTTTATAATAAAAGAAGGAACATGGGAAGATGAGTTATTCATGCAGAAACATCCAGAGTTAATAAATTGTTGAGGATAACACTTTATTGAAGGTGAGGGGCATGTTAAGTCCTAGATATTGTGATATTACATTTCTATTTCCATATTAGTATTATTTTTATTGGTTAGATAGGACCCTAATTGTAACTATGTAGGCCCTAGCTTATAATTGTACAATTTATCTCAGACACACACACACAAAGTAGATCTAGTTTAGAATCATACCATATCATATTTTTTGTATTTGAAATACATTCTAAAGGATGTTTCCCCCTCAAAGAGGATCATTATTCATGGTTTGATTACTGTTGGCAAGGGGTTTGGGGCAAGTGAGTTGCGCAACATTGCGGCAGCTGCGCAAGCTCACATGGTACCACGCAAGGGAAGATCAACGCGATAAGAAGGAAAATAACTACTTTTGAATATTTTATGTATATTTTGACCAAGTTTTGTTGCAATTGGTCAGTAGTGGTTAGAAGTCAGTTAGTAGTGGACCCTTGATGTAAAGGATTAAGCCTATTTATAGATCTATTTTGAAGAGTCAAGGGGAGGGCATATCAGAGTCATATGTGAGCAGTTGTGAACAATTGTATGTGATTGCATGCGCGATGGTAAGGGATAAGATCTGGTGCGATCTGTTTTATGGATACTTTTCTGTCTTGACTATGATTTTATCTGGGCTACTTCCTGATGTATGCAGTATCCAGTTTTGGAGAAGGATTGTGTAATGTGGCATATTTGCGCAAGATTAATATATGATGTGATGAGTATGGCTCAATTCTTGTTTGTTGTTATAGATCTGTGATGATGATGCAACTCTATTTTGTTATAATGACGTAAAATAGATGCAATTTAGTTTCTTCCTGCTACATCAATGTGATCTGTTGGTTTTAAGTTCATGCAACCTATGTTTTTGTAACTGTTTGATGGGCTATGATGTTCCATGAATAATTCTACGATATTTTGATACTGTATGATTATCACATAAGTTATGATCTCCCTGCATAGGATCCCCCTATCCTCCTCTCCCACTATCAGAAAATCCGTTCTGATAGCTCTCCCTTGAACGCCTCTAGTGAGACCTCATCTGCTTCGCAGATGTTGTTGGGTAGGGTAAAACCTGTGTGGGGCGGTGCTCAGGGAGATTGCACTGTAGGGCATCGATAGAGTGGGAACCCCTATCGACGAAGCTTTGTTGGTGGGCTTCACCAACAAATAGTTCCATTATCAGGATTGAGTTGCAAATAGGAGGGGGATATGTTCTGGCATTCAACTCGATCAGAGATCGAGGGATGGTTTGATTTGTAGTTGTGGGATTTTACGAAAGCTGAAAACGAGAATCCTAAGCTATTGATGGGCCACTGGTTGGATAGATATATCCATGACGGTCCTCATGAATGGTTATTTTGTGAATTCCCTATGCTCTTGCATGAATGGTTGGCAAAGTTTGCTAAGCTAAAGACAAACTTTCAAGGAGGAGATCTAATGTCCTGGACCCCAAAATTGATCCAAGCACTGCAAGAAACCAACAAAAAGGAATCGCGGGTAGTCGAGGTATGGTTGGATAGTATCTTAGAAGGATGCATTACTGAGTTTGTTGTTGATACTAATAAATCTTTTAGAGAAGCAGAAAGGGATTTTTTCAGTGGACCTCATGGAAGGTTCTTATTGTTGCTAAAATTGTCAATTAAGCAAATGGTATATGAAAAGGGTATCCTAAAGATGGCCCAAGAGTAGTGGAACCCCGGTGTGCGGGGGATGTAGGCACTGCAACAGAAAGGAGGGGGATGCATAAGGAAATAAGGGGTAGATGGGCATGAGTTCTGGTGAGAATGTAAATGTTGTCTAAGAAATAAGTGGTTTTACGAGGGGAGGAGCAAGGTTTTGAGAAAAGAGGCAGAATATGGGAGAAGGTCCTATTGAATTCGAAGTGCGATACCATGAAGAACAACCACACGGGATGAACTAACCCTTTTGTGATGACGAGGACTTACAGGCCCAGGATACACCCGGAAGAATGACAGGATTGAACCCCAGCAGTAACGTGCATACTCCTCTGTGCACTACTCCACCACAAGGAAGGAATGCGCATTCTACATCGACTTGCCCGACGTGTCAGCAATTACATTCCTAAGCTTTCGAATACTATCTCCTCTTGGTTTATGCTATTTTGGGGGATTGGTGCATAACACTCTTACAATCGATCATCAAGAAAATGACCCTTCATGATATTTAAAGAGATATTATGAGCCAATAGAGAGTTAATCCACATATCAATACCTATTATGATTGAGGTGGAGATGAACGATCGAATCACTCTAATTCTAGAACATATCATGATCATGGGATTACAAAAGTAAAAATGCATACTACAGAAACACATTTTACATAAATACACATTTTAACAAGTTGATCTTAACTAACTCCTAAGTGTATAAATGTCCTGAAATGGATGTCGATGTTCCTATGCAACTACCCGGGAGCTAGAGATGAGGAAATGGGTATCAGAACAAATACGAGTTCCTAACATACGGGGGGATACTGTGAGATAGAATACTTAATATTATGGGGTTCAATCCTCCCATGGGAGTTTTATAAACAAGATATTAGGTTCCCCCAACCCCTGAACCATCATCATAATTAGGAGATAACTATGTGAAATGGATTCAATTGTCAAAGCTACGCACCTGGAAGAATGGAGGATTCTGGTAACTAATATAGGTTTATTTGAAATCCATTAAAGATGCAAGGATGACCAATCCTTGATCTTAAGTAGAACAAGGTTCTTAGCGATGAGAGGGGATGGACCTCTAATAGGTATCTTGGTGTGACCTTCAACGCTTCTTCGAGATCCTCCCTATGACAGTTCATCAGAATCACTAAGACCTTCCTCTCTTTCGGCCTCTTCTATGTTTTTTTTGGAATCAATGGATTTTATTCATTAATATCCTAAGGGGTGGGATTTAAATTATCTAGCATGTGCCTATTTGGAAGCAACTCTGACCTCTCTAGTGATATTCCTCTAGTATTTATGGACCTATAGAAATGTTGTTCAACCACCTTGACTCACAATGGAAGAAAATTTTAATGTATCAATAAAACCAAACCACACACCAATAGAAAAATAATTTCTAAAAATTAAAATCCAAGAAAAACTACTATCATAATGACAAGTAAATGAAGAGTTGTACTAGGTCCTTCTAGGGATCATCTTGGGATGATCAGGGCCCAATTCCAACCAACAAAGGTTTGGTATGTAGCTATGATAACGTTCATGAATAATCACCTAAGGAAAAAGTCCCCTAGTTAAGACAAATTCCCTCCAAGGGAGATAAGGTAGATATTATGTACTTATCTTAAGTACTAGAAGAAATTACCACTTGTAGTCACCTAGGAGGAAACTATGATCATGATCAGTAGTTGGATGGAATAATTGTCAGATGGGTGTCTGCTAATGGACAAGGAACACAAGACTTAAGTCCCATACCCAAAACTTTAATGAAAATTGGTGTCACCCTAAGGACTTTCTGCTCCACCTATAGCCTCTAAACTGACACACCCCACTGATCAACCAAATGAGGGGAAAATCCCACTTGATTTATTATCTTTCCTTGTGGTTGATGCACATGTTAGGAGCGCTTTCCCAAAAAAAAAATTCACTAATAAGGGATTTCAACATTCTAAATACATTATACAACCTAACAAGAAATCTAAATAGAAAAATCTAAATAGTTCTCTTTTTTATAGTTTGCATTTAGTGGCTATTTTTACCCCCAAATTTAAAAATGGTGCTATCAGTAACACACCATTTTTTCAGCGATAAAATTACAATTTTTGGAAACTCGTTTGTTTATTTTTTTAATCACATTAAAAAAACATTATTTATTAAAAATGTATAATGCTTTTCAAAAATCCTTACATAAAAAAATATGCATACAATTAAAAAAATTAACGATAAAAAAAATCAACAATTTATGTTTTGAAATTATTGCGCCGAGAGGCGCTCTATAGCCCAGTATGGGGGAGATCTTGTCACGTGATGTAACGTGATGTAACGTTACTAACATGTCGGCAAAAAATAATAGTGAAAGTGAATATTATGGGGGAGGTCTTGTCACGTGATGTAACGTTACTAACATGTCGGCAAAAAATAATAGTGAAAGTGAATATTATGAGGGAGATCTTGTCACGTGATGTAACGTTACTAACATGTCGGCAAAAAATAATAGTGAAAGTGAATCTTCTAGAAGTAGTGAATTTAATTTCACTCAAGAAGATTTGTTTAAGTAGTTTGGATTTAGTGCAGTGCTGCACTGTCATTATCGGGTGGTCCTTGAGATGAAGTTGGGAGACACGAAGAGTCCAATGAATGTTCAACATCTATGCCGCAGCTGCCACTCTCATCTTGGAGATTCAATTTTCCCTTTATTCGAGTTCTCCAGTAATTTTTTATTTCGTTGTCTGTCCTTCCTGGTAAAATCCGTGCAATGTGAGACCACCTGATTGTTTAAATTTACTTACATTTAGAAATCCATATATCACAAACCCAACTATATATATATATATATTGCATTTAATGATGATCGTGTATATATAACTATACCTGTTCCCCCAACGACCGTGAAGTTTAATAATTAACTGACCGTGAAGTTTAATAATTAACCGTTCTTCTTCCGAAGTGATCTTGCAGCGCTTGAGACCAGGCCGGAGGGAATTAACCCACCTTAGCCTACAGCTTCTACCAGTTCTCTTGAGTCCTGCGCAATACATACAGTTAAGATTTGAGTAACAGAAAATGATAAAAAAACTCGATCCGAACATGATAGAACAAATTGTGGTTCCCAGCAATGATATTACAACCTAAAATAGGCACCCGCACAAGACAATATTGTTATAGACATTTAGCAATCAGAGATGCAATTATTCACACTATAACTTCAATCCTACGTCATACCAGTTGCTTTGGCTAGAGAGTTCCAACGTCCTTCTCCATGTAATCGTATATCCCCCGTAAGCTGCATGTCCTCTTCGACAGTCCATGGACCCTTCCTCGTTTCGGCTTCATCCTCATTTTCAACACCAGAAACTCCAGAGCAGATCCTGTTCGCCATTAAACTAGCCTACTAGAGTTCACCGCCCCTCCAGTTATAAATTCTCAGTATAAGCTATCAGCCATTTATTATAATCGCACCACATTATCCTCACAGAACATGTTGTAATTCTCAAGAATTTAACAAGACAGAATAATGAGGGCCAGATTTGTTTGGATTTCGTGTACTCACTGATAGATATAATAAATACTACTGTAATCTTAACCGAAGGCAATACAGATGTAAATAGTAATTCGCCTAAAACAGGAAGGGAAATATCACACCGCTGTAAATTGTAATGGAGCTGTCTAATTAGGCAGTATTTTGACTTTCATGCTGATTTTCACTAGCAATCTAGTGAATTTAATTTACAAAATTTATAAGTTTTGTTGTTGGTTGGATTATTTAAAGTGCAGAAATAAAATTAATTAGTGAATTTAACTTATAAAATTTGTAATTTTTGTTATTTATTGGACCATTTTAATTGCAGAAATGAAATCCTGTGACACTAAAACTCTTTTAAGCTTAGAAATAAAATGTAAAAATAAAATCAAGTTGACATTACAACTAGGACACCCACCCTTTCTAAGATTTAATAGTGGTTTTTAGCATTTTGAAAATTCCATAAAAATTCATCACCAGAACCAGGTAAAAACCACCCTTTGTAAGATTTTGTAGTGTTTTTTTAGCATTTTCAAAATTCTATAAAAATTCATGGTGAGAACCTGGTAAAAACCAGCTAAAAACAGGAAAATAGTCCATGTTTAGAAAACTTGAATTGTAATTCTCATTAAACTGCACATTGTCAAGTCCACCCAGTCGGCAAAATATTGATATTCAGTTAAACCAGCTAAATATTGATGATGGCTAACTTGCACTCACACTAAACTTGTCTAAATAGAACAGCAGAAAAAAGAAAAAAAAACCAAAACAAAAAAATTCAGAACAAAATTATAACATAGAATTCAATTTATTGGTTTGCGGTTAATGCTAGAATTCAATCAGGGAGGCTTTGAAACAACAATTTCAATATCCAGTGAGAAAAAAATATCAACCTGTCATGAGCCTTAGTGCAAATACCCGAGAAGAGGTTTGCACCTCAGGAGATTTGATCCCTCTCGGTGCTTGATAGAGACTAGGATTTGGATCTAGGCTGGTTTATTACAATTTGAAAAAAATATAATAATTTTAAACAATTTAAAATTTTCAAATGCAAAATTAAAAAGTTAAAAATTAAAATAAAAAGACACTAATTAAATAATTAAAAAGAAATTAAAAATTAAAAAATATGTAAATATAGTCAGTTCCAGCTAGCTCACTCGGTTAATATGTGTCACGTCCCCACCCCTCTACTCGACAGAGAGGATGCAACTAACACTGCAAACTGGGAAATCTAAGCCCCATGAACATTATAATATAAAATGCATTGAAATAAAAAGCATACACAGAAGAAAATGCCTAATCATCATTAAGTAAATAGAGAAAGAAAATACACACATTCAACACATTTAAGCATTCAACATGTTCATCATTTTCATTAAGCAACAAATAGAATTGCAGATGTAAAATGGACAAGAGATACTTATGTCAGAATAATCTTGCCCTGCAACTAGCTACGTCGCTACAATGTTCCACCAAACCATAGGTTAGTATGCTCATCAATATCTCAGCAACACTGCCACCCCCAAGCTGGGCATGATTCCCACAAGGAATAAGGGAACACTAGCAGGATCACACATAGACAAGGATACACAAAACTCAGCCACTCCAATGCAGTTGGGTTTATTAGGATAACAGGGAGATGGAAAGGTTTGTTGCTAAGATACTGAGCTCAATCCAATATTTATGGATACCTGCACCAGAATTAGCCTAACTTCTAAAACATCCACACACACCCAACACAAGGAAGCATCCCCTTCTTTTCTATACAGTCCCTCAGGCTATGCCTTCCCTTCCAGTGCTATTCAGGGGGTACAGAGAAGAAAGCGAGTCCTCTAGCTCTGTCTATGAGGCTCCTACACACTAGGTTTATCAAACATACTTAGAACCATTTCCACTCCCAAAATAGTCCAACTACCAAACAACTAGGTACACCCAGCAATCTCGGTTCTGGGGTTGAGGGGAAACACACCACAGAGGCCAAATCAGGTATGGAAATTGGACAACACAGCTCAGGCTTTGACAATCGGTCTCCAAAGTCATTTATGGCCCTAATGTGGCCAAAACAACTAAGAAACACCCCAAATTCATGGGTAAGATAGCAATGACCTTCCAGCCGACAAAAGAGGAAGAATACAATTCCCCAATCGTAAAGGTGATCCAGCCACACAAAAAAATTGGGAAAGGGAAAAATGCAGGATGTGAATTCCCTATTGCCAACTCTCTGCCTGTGTGAGTGTAGAAAAATGACTCCATCTGTGAAGGAAATCACCACATAGACCCAAATCGTTAAAATGGAAAATGTCGAATGCCAATATCTACTTGCGGCTAAGCTTTCTCCTGCGTGAGGAAGACAACAGCTGTGTGAGGGTGGAATGAGGTTCTCTCTACCCACATGAGGAACTAAATGTGATCTATCTCTCTGGGCATGGGTGTGGCCAAAGGACTGACATTCCTTCCAATCACTAACGGCTTCCCATGCATACGTCCCTCAAGGAAATAACTTCCCCAACCAATCTCATGGGGAATTAATTCGGTTGGTAAATAATACAAGGGAATGTAGTTGGTGGTTAATAGGTTCATCTACTGACATTTGGATTTTCTCCATTGGTTCAAAGGTTAAACAATCCCCCCCCCCCTTATCCTTAGGAAATCATGACCCTTCTCATTATCGTTGCATTGACATATCTGGTTGTGGGTATTTAATCAAATTGCATATTTACATGATGATGTAAATATCATAACGTGCCTGGATTAGCACAAAATACCATCGACACCGATTTAATCGCTGAAACATAAAAACAATAATCCATGGTGGGGATTTTTCCTTTAAATCCACACCATGATTAATTACAATATATTCATCATATACATTTTAATGCAAATGGAGTCAAAATAGGGGTGTTACAATCCCCTCCCCCTTCAATAGCACTGTCTTCAGTGCTTTAAAAAATTGAACAAAATGCTATACTGGTGTCGCCTTCAGTGTTCAGCATATTCGAACAAAAATGGATGTTCCAATCGCATGGCATCCTCCAGCTCCCACATAGCCTCTTTAAGACCGTAGTGCTCCCATTGCACCTTTACCTGCCCTATGGCCCGGTTTTGGAGCATTGTGACCTTTTCGCCGAGGATGCGTATTGGCTTGATTTGGAACTCTCCCTCAAGTTCCACCCGAATCACATCCCAATTTATCACATGGTTAGGATCATGTACATATTTCTTAAGCAAAGAAACATGAAAAAAATTATGAGCTCTAGTGCTAGAAGGAAATGCAAGTCTATATGCAACTGGCTCTATTCTTTCTAGCACTTCAAATGGCCCACAATATCTAGGTGACAACTTGGCACAACTTCCAACGTTCAAGGAACTCTTCTTTTCCCTCACTTTGAGGTAAACACGATCTCCAACACTGAACTCTCTGTTCACCTTATGCTTGTCTGCATAGCTTTTCTGTCTGTCCTAGGATACTTTCAAATTCTACCTGATCTTTACAACCTCTTGGTCCATTTCCTTGAGAAATTCTAGCCCAAGCACAACCCTGTTCACTAGATTGTCCCATGTCACTGGTGTCCTACACCTCCTGCCATACAAAGCTTCATATGGACTCATCCCCAAGGATACTTGTTGTCCATTGTTATATGCAAATTCCACCAAGTGTAAGTAATCTTTCCACTTGGTTGGTTTGTCCATCACATACATGCGAATCATGTCTTCAAGAAACTAATTCACTCTCTCTGTATTCCCATCATTCTGAGGGTGGTAGGTAGTGCTGAATTTTATCTTTGTACCCAAGTCTGCAAACAAACCCTTCCAATAGTTGGAAGTGAACTTGGCATCTCTGTTAGAGACTATTGCCTTAGGAAATCCATGCAATTTTAAAATCTCCTTCATGAAGATTTTTGCAATGTCATTAGTCTTATGTGTAGACTTAACTAGTATAAAACGTGCTTCCTTTGTCAACTTGTCCACCACAACCATGATGGAATCATGTTGTCCCCAAGTCATTAGCAATCTTGTAATAAAATCCATGGAGATAACTTCCCATTTCCATTCTGGAACTGGCAAAGGCTCCAACAAACCTGTAGGGTGTTAATGATCAACCTCTACCTGCTGGCATTTCATGCACCTTGAAATATACTCATCCATATCCTTTTTCATTCCTAGCCAACAATACTGCTTTCTGACTGTAGAAATCATCTTTTGATATCCTGGATGACCAGAGTATGGAGCTTGATCGATATTTTCCATAACCATTCTCCTCAAATCCTCTACATTTGGAATATAGACTCTATTCTTATAAATAAGAATCCCATCTTCTTCAAATTTTTATCCTTCATATTTATTGTCAAGACTTTGTTGTTGCAATTTGTCCTTTACCTACTCATACAATTCATCTCCTGCAATATGATTAACAATATGTTATCTCAAATCTGTCTGGAAAATACTAAGATATGTCACATGCATTTCCTGCACCTTCCTACTGAGTGCATCAGCTACCTTATTCTCTTTTCCTTTTATGTGCTTGATTTTGAAATCAAATTCACATAAAAAATCCAGCCATCTAGCTTTCCTAGCATTTAACATTGGCTGATCAAAAAAGTACTTCAGACCTGTTGCCACCTTTTCACACACCTGGGTCACGTGGCATAAATCTTCAAGCCACACGGTGTGTCCTTGGGGGCAATTCTCGAGTCAAGGCTGTCACCTTGTTCTTGACTCCTCCGTTTAGGCTCAACTCCTAACGAAGCCAAGGGGGGTAGACCCTATTAAGTTACTAAGGATGATTTCTTAGTGTGGTGATGTTAACTGAATCAGTTATTTAGGAGTTTGAATATTTTAACTATAGACAATTAAAGATGACAAGATACGAAGATAAACACATGAAAGCACAAAGATGATACACAATATATATATAAAGCAAAAAATGACCAGTGCCTTAGAATGGAGTCAAATCAATAAGATCAATGTGCTTGCATTTTCTTGGAGTGAATGTTTTGCGATTGCATCTTGGTATGTTTTAAGTTAAAATTGAAGTATGAGTTGATTAAATTAGGCTAAGGGGGGACTCCAGATATACTCGAGAGTACTTGGAGTGTCTCCAAAACTAAACCTTCACGGCTACCCGCAAGGAATATGTGGGCTTAAATGGAGTCTCTAGGGCTATTGTTCATAATGCACCCGTTAGGGTGTGACAGAGATTGGCGTCTCGAGGTCGCTTTTCAAAAGTTCCCGCTTCCTTTGGGTATTTCGCCACCGTAAAGGTTTGATCGAGGTGTTGGATTTTCACCGGTGGTTTGTCAGTTGGGGAGAGTGAGTCCTAATTATGCTAGTCACCCAAGTGATTTTAATACAGCTTGACTAATCGAATGAACCGCATCCAAGTGCAGAGCATACACACTGGAGTCTTGTAAATTTTAATAAATTTTAAAAAGATGTGTTCTTGTTTAAAAGAAAAGCCTCCAAGAACCTCTTTCGATCTAAATGGATCTCAATCGGGGAATCGAGGAGGGTTTAATTTTAAAGTTTCTCATAAATAGAAGATGAAAAATAAAACAACTACTTAAATCTAGTTTTCTGATTAATCCTACCACGAATCTCTTTCCCCTTTCAGGTCACTCGGGAAATCGTGGGGTAAGTATTATGATTGCTTTGAAATGTAAGATATGGAGTATGGAATTAATAACAATATCAAGTATACTACCCTGCAAATCAGATCAATTCTAGTAAAAGAGAGATAAGCAGAAAGCGACGAAAATGGCACCGACGCAAATCCCCCCAGGCGGGGTGGGGAATGGGCTCGAAAGAGCCTATTCCAAAGGAAATTTTATTTATTATTGGTTAAAAAATAAGAGGACTGATATATCAGTTATTCTTGGTCCTTATACAGGATGAAACCAAGATCTTACAGTTATACAAAAATTTTAAGAATTTTGTGATAAAAGGGAGACCCCTGGGGGGATTTGAGCGCTCCAAAAGCCACTTTGGACAGCAGCTTCCATTCTTCTCTGTAATACATGATAAAGGACAGTGAGCATGTTAGAATAAAAAATTCCCAAAATCACTTTAAGAGTACCTTTGGGTCAGCCTACTTTATCTCAAAAAGCAATGAAATTGAACTAGCTAAATCGGCGAAAAAGGAACCAAGGAAAGCAAGCTTTCCTTGGGATCTTGGCTTGCTATTTTTGCAGCCAATTAAATGCACTGATATTGCAGAATATTAAATTTATCGAACAGCAAATGAAACTACCTTAACAGCAAGCTATGAATTTTCACTAAATTGCTTGCGAAAATAAGGTACTTTTAGCTAGATCTCTTGAAATTGAACTTTAGGTGCAAAACAAAAATAAGATATAGACTTTGGGAGGGACCTTAATTATTAGATCTATGTGTATTTTTCTTAGTGAGATAGATCAGAGTAATAAGAAACCTTTTAAGTAACCAATTTGAGGAAAATTTTAGATTTTAAAGGAGAGAAAGGGGAAGAAAGGTGCTTGTTGTTGAACCAGATCTACAGAGGAAACTTGTTAGTGGAATGCAGAGGGGCAATTTCTTCACAAAAATTTGGATGTGTAGTGGATTCAAACTATATCCACAACTCATCCAATCCTTATATCCACAGCTTGTCCAATCCTTGCTACCTGAAAGCTAAACACACAATACTGCATGAAACCTCATGAGATCTAGATATATTAATGAAAAAGAAACAAGGAATACATGAAAATAAACTTATTAAACATGTATAATCAATATCTTCTAACATATATTCTGTGAGATATAAGAAAATCAAGTAACCTTACTTGCCCAACTATACTCATATTGATTCAGCTGAATCGTTCAAGCCAGACAGGGTTCAGATGCAGAAATTGAGAGAAAAATCAGCAACATCAATAGCCGTAAGACAATGCTTAATCCAAACATATGGGAGCATTACACCATTTAGCCTCCAAAGCTTCTTTATTTCAACAATCGAAATATTACAACAATATTACAATGGCAAGCCCTTCAGTCTAGCTCTCACTAGCTTGGAAGAGGGAGCCTCCAACAGGATATATACAATTTGTAGGCCATCTAGCCCAGGGGGGGGGGGATTCCTCATGGAATCAAGTGAAATCAACTGATGGAGAGTTCATCAATGCAGAATTGAGGCTAAACTGAGCCTACTTGTCAACCGAGGGCCTGATATGGCTGACACATCAACCCATACACTGACACATCGGCCCAAAACTCATCCAGATGAGCCAAAACATGTTGAGGAGAGAGGGAGGGAAAAATTTCCCATAAAGGATGCTCAATAGCAACTCTGGATCTGATTTGATCACCTCCTTCAGTCAAGGATTTATCAGATCCAGTCAAGCTACTTTAGATTTGACTGATTTCAATCAAAACGGCTGAGAATCCACTGACTTATTGATTTTGGATTTGCTCCATTATTCATCAATTTATTAATTAAAATAATCAATAATTGATTTTTGGGGTTTTCTGACCTGAGTGATGGAAAATCACTCAAAACTAGGAAATAGTGGGTCCATGGGTTTACATGGTGCTCTTAGCTTGAAAATGAGCACCTACATGACTGAAACTGATTATTTGGCCCACTTTTATTACAAAATCAATTTTTCCAATTAAACTATTAAAAAATAGCCTAAGTTTTGGAAAAATTAAATTTTAATAAAAAACACTAAAAAAACTGAAAAATTGAAAAATTGAAAAACACCTAAGGGGACTTAAACATGTTCATATGACTCGATAATGATATCTAGCATGTTTATACATTGACACATAGACTCTAATAACCTCAATAGGCCTAAATGCCAAGCTGACCACCCCAACTTTGGAGGTATGGAGTGAAAAACTCAGAAATTATGAGTCGTTTATTCAACAACCAATAATAACCAAGGGAAAAAACACCATGGGCTGATCGGATTGACAAATAAAGTCTAAGAGACTGAGTCTTTTACAGACACTATCATGCTAGAACATTTATTACAACTCCCTCATGGGGTATGAACATGTGATATAGTACAACAAGCACTTCCCAGAAGTACTTCCATAGGTCCTCTGAAGTCCGAACAAGTTAACCCTGTCCGGTTCACCAGGATCACTTGATCAAAAACCACTAAGTACAACTTAGGTGGTAAAATTCTGGCTCCAACTGTGGGACATGTGCTCGATCTAGTCTTTAAGGAAAGGAGAGGATACGAGAACACCAGAATCTCTAGTTTATATACCTTGTAAAAACATCTCAACTTGACAAGAAAAACCTTAGTAGCACAAGTTTTATAAAAAACCAAAAGAACCATTAAGCTGATTCGTTTAAACAAAATAAATGTAACTAACAAAAAGAAGCAAAGTTTTATTATAGCTAAGTATAAAATAGAAATGCAGAAAGTAAATGCTCTCTTTCAAGGAGCTTATTTTCCTACTCTAAGCATGATATAAAATGGGTTAAGTGTAATTAGAAATCCAATGTAACCACCTAAGAATTTTATTAACATAAATTTTTTTTTCCTTGTCTTTGGTTACTAGCCAAAGTAAGGATACTTTATTCAGAAAATGCAAACCTGCGTAATGATTTAGAATGGGAGGGATGGATGGGAAATCATAGGCATGAATAATGTCATCAAACTTCCTCCCAAACTGGTAAGTGCCTATGCAGGCTGCTTCTATCCATGACTGGATAGGGTTGATGTACAAATTGGAATGATGAGGCAGATTGACTACACCATCATACTGATCATCAAGGCTTACTGGATGATAATTCACTGTATAAGCCCCAAGCAGCTCCAAGTCATGAGGAAACTCTATATGTGAAGATGATAGTTGAGATTGATATTCTAATAACTGCATCACATCTGTCTTTTCACAAAACTGCTTCTCCATGTCTTCATTACTGATACTCTTGTGCGGCTCTGCATGATATGACTCTGAATGATGATATAAGAGTTTTGAATGCTGCTTTTCCATACTAGGATTTTCCAAGGTCTCCAGATTCATGCTTCCCTCTATGGAAGTATAGTAGATTGGACTTCCACAAATCTCTAAACAGACACTCCCCTTGTTGGATATAGCATAGATAGGATTCTTAATAAGATATCCACAAAAATCCCAATAGTCATCACCATCATCTATGTTAAATGTGATGGATTCCCCATTGCTGATATCAGGTTCTGATATCGAGTTCTCTTTGTCTTCACTACTGATATCGATATATGTCTCAGACTGATCATGTGGATAAACTACATGCTCCTTTTTCATATCAAAGTTTCCCAAGGCAACATGGTTCATGCTCTCTTCTTTAGATATGCCATCAACAAAACCATCAAAAGTTTTGGTTCATTATTTTCCTCTTTATTCATGTCATAGACTGGATTTTCCATGAATTTCCAGGACTCCTCATCAACATCTTTGTTGGGGGTAAGGGAGTCTTCGTCACTTGTATCATGCTCCAAGCTATAATTTTCCTCATTTTCATACTCATCTTCTTCAGAGAAAAGGTCACAAGGTAGTACACCTTCTAGGCTGTCATCATTATATGGAGAACACATAGGAGTCCCATCATGTATATCACAGTTTTCATCATAAGTTTCACTATAAGATTCTGCAATGGTTTCATCCTCAGGCTTGTACTATTTATATGGTGACAAAGGGTAGGCCTGGCCTACCATGTATATATGATTAGACCCACCTGATGTTGTTTCCTGATTACTGACCTCCGCCATCCCATGTTCTATAATCTGATTTGCTATGTAGCAAGTGCTTTCTGGGTGGAATTGCTCACAAGGTCTACACCAAGGAATTACTTCATCTACCATGTTGGTTGAGTCTAACTGGTTTTGGAATCCTAGGCTCTTGCCGAGGAAACTTCCTTTGATACACTTGATTCTGTTTTGGCTGAAAATTCCTACGTCCACTATTTCTCTCCAGTGTGACTATTTTGTTTTGGATTTTTGTCATGAATTGGTACTGACTAGTCATCACTTTTTCCAACATGCTAGCTATCTTTTCCATGGGGTCTTTAGAAGATTGCTTTTATTTTGATTCAAAGGCTTTTTCCTTTTCTTCATTGTATGAAGTGTTTCCCCTAGTGTAACCTGGAATGTTGGATTTGTCTGAAGACTGCATATTCTTTTCTACTTTCTCAGCCAATTCCTGAGCAGTTTTTAGATCGACTGGCTCTTTGTCCCTTAACTGGTACCTCAAATCACCAGTTAAAGCTTCTATGTAATATATGAGGATGGAGGCATCCCTTGCCTTGATTTCTCTAGGTAAGTACACAACCACATGCCTGAACTTAGTATTAAATTCATCAATGGTTTCATTCTCCGTCTTCTTTATGTTATGGAGGGCAGCAAGCAGATGTCTTGGTTCTTTCTTTTCCCCCCATTTCTTCTTAAAACCCTCTAGGAAATCACTAAGAGTTTTATATGAATCATCACCAAGGTTTTCATACCACTCCGCAGCATCATCCTCTAAGGATAAAGCAAATAGCTTCATTTTGATATCTTCATGGTTAGAGGCAACATCATCACAATAACTGACTAGGTGCCTTTCAAACTTTCGGAGATGAGTCTTGGCAGTGGTGGAATTATTTCCCTTGAACCTGAAGAGATTCTTGATAGCATCTTTCAGAATGGCATGGGGAGCACCTGCTATCTGAGAAAAGTTAAGGGGTTTGAATAATTCCGTCATTTCTTGAGATTGGTGAACATGACTCTCTACAAATATGTGATGGATATCTGAGAGGGATTCGTCTCCTAAATCTTCAAGGTTTCTACGAGAACTCTATCTATTCAATCTTTCCCTAATAAACCTTTCGGGATCAGGGAGAGGATTGAATAATTGTCGGCGGTTTCTTCGGGTAGAAATTCTTGAAGGGATGTTAGACAGTGGAGTCGCCAGATGGATCGAGTTTTAATTTTTATGTTTTTTAAAGTCTAGATCAATCAAAAGTTTTTTTTATCTTTTTAGTTGTTTAGAAAAAAGGTAAGCTAAGTCGTACTCGGGAATAAAAATATTTATCCCCGGCAGTGGCGCCAAAAATTGTTGCCACCTTTTCACACACCTGGGTCATGTGGCAGAAATCTTCAAGCCACTCAGTGTGTCCTTGGGGGCAAGTCTCAAGTCAAGGTTGTCACCTTGTTCTTAACTCCTCCGTTTAGGCTCAACTCCTAACGAAGCCAAGGGGGTAGACCCTATTAAGTTACTAAGGATGATTTCTTAGTGTGGTGATGTTAACTGAATTAGTTATTTAGGAGTTTGAATATTTTAACTATAGACAATTAAAGATGACAAGATATGAAGATAAACACATGAAAGCACAAAGCTGATACACAATATATATATATATATATATAAAGCAAAAAATGACCAGTGCCTTAGAATGGAGTCAAATCAATAAGATCAATGTGCTTGGATGTGCTTGGAGCGAATGTTTTCCAATTGCATCTTGGTATGTTTTAAGTTAAAATTGAAGTATGAGTTGATTAAATTAGGCTAAGGGGGGACTCCAGATATACTCGAGAGTACTTGGAGTGTGTCCAAAACTAAACCTTCACGGCTACCCACAAGGAATATGTGGGCTGAAGTGGAGTCTCTGGGGCTATTTTTCGTAACACACTCGTTAGGGTGTGACAAAGATCGGTGCCCCGAGGTCATTTTTTAGAAGTTCCCGCTTCCTTGGGGTATTTTGCCACCGTAAAGATTTGATCAAGGTGTTGGATTTTCACCTGATGGTTTGTTAGTTGGGGAGAGTGAGTCCCAATTATGCTAGTCACCCAAGTGATTTTGATATAACTTTACTGATCAGATGAACCGTAGCCAAGTGCAGAGCATACACACTGGAGTCTTGTAAATTTTAATAAATTTTAAAAAGATGTGTTCTTGTTTAAAAGAAAAGCCTCCAAGAACCTCTTTCGATCCAAATGGATCTCAATCGGGGAATCAAGGAGGGGTTAATTTTAAATTTTCTCATAAATAGAAGATGAAAAATAAAACAACTACACAAATCTAGTTTTCTGATTAATCCTACCACGAATCTCTTTCCCCTTTCAGGTCACTCGGGAAATCGTGGGGTAAGTATTATGATTGCTTTGAAATGTAAGATATGGAGTATGGAATTAATAACAAGATCAAGTATACTACCCTGCAAATCAGATCAATTCTAGTAAAAAAGAGATAAGCAGAAAACGACAAAAATGGCACCGACGCAAACCCCCCCAGGGGGGATGGGGAATGGGCTCGAAAGAGCCTATTCCAAAGGAAATTTTATTTATTATTGGTTACAAAATCAGAGGAATGATATATCAGTTCTTCTTGGTCCTTATACATGCTGAAACCAAGATCTTATAGTTATACAAAATTTTTAAGAATTTTGTAATAAAAGGGAGACCCCTGGGGGGATTTGAGTGCTCCAAAAGCCACTTTGGACAGCATCTTCTGTTATTCTCTGTCAGACCTGATAAATGGCAGAGAGAATATTAGAATAAAAAATTCCCAAAAGCACTTTAAGATTACCTTTGGGTCAGTCTACTTTATCTCAAAAAGTAATGAAATTGAACTAGCTAAATCGGCAAAAAAGGAACCAAGGAAAGCATGCTTTCCTTGGGATCTTGGATTGTTGTTTGTGCATCCAATTAAATGCACTTATATTGAATAATATTAAATTTATCGAACAGCAAATGAAACTACCTTAACAGCAAGCTATGAATTTTCACTAAATTGCTTGCGAAAATAAGGTACTTTTAGCTAGATCTCTTGAAATTGAACTTTAGGTGCAAAACAAAACTAAGATCTAGACTTTGGGAGGGATATTACTTATTATATATATGTGTATTTTTCTTAGTGAGATAGATCAGAGTAATAAGAAACCTTTTAAGTAACCAATTTGAGGAAAAATTTAGATTTTAAAGGAGAGAAAGGGGAAGAAAGGTGCTTGTTGTTGAAGCAGATCTGCAGAGGAAACTTGTTAGTGGAATGCATAGGGGCAATGTATTCACAAAAATTTTTATGTTTAGTGGAGTCAAACTAGATCCACAACTCGTCCAATCCTTAGATCCACAACTTGTCCAATCCTTGCTACCTGAAAGCTAAACACACAATCCTGCGTGAAACCTCATGAGATCTAGATATATATATGAAAAAGAAACAAGGATTACATGAAAATAAACTTATTAAACATGTATAATCAATATATTCTAACATATTTTCTATGATATATAAGAAAAACAAGTAACCCTACTTTCCCAACTATACTCCTATTGATTCAGTTGAATCGTTCAAGCCAGACAGGGTTCAGATGCAGAAATTGAGAGAAAAGACGGCAACATCAATAGCCGTAAGACAATGCTTAATCCACACATATGATATAATTACACCATTTAGCCTCCAAATCTTCTTTATTTCAACAATCGAAAGATTACAACAATATTACAATGGAAAGCCCTTTAGTCCAGCTCTCACTAGCTTGGAAGAGGGAGCCTCCAGCAAGATATATACAATTTGCAGGCCATCTAGCCCAGGGGGGGCACAATTCCTCATGGAATCAAGTGAAATCAACTGATGGAGAGTTCATCAATGCAGAACTGAGGCTAAACTGAGCCTACTTGTCAACTGGGGGCCTGATCTGGCTAACACATCAACTCATACACTGACACATCAGCCCAAAGCTCATCCAGATGAGCCAAAACGTGTAGAGGAGAGAGGGATGGAGAAATTTCCCATAAAGGATGCTCAATATCAACTCTGGATCTGATTTGATCACCTCCTTCAGTCAAGGATTTGTCAGATCCAGTCAAGTTGCTTCAGATCTGACTGATTTCAATCAAATCGGTTGAGAATCCACTGATTTATTGATTTTGGATTTGCTCCATTATTCATCAATTTATTAATTAAAATAATCAATAATTGATTTTTGGGGCTTTCTAACCTGAGTGATGGAGAATCACTCAAAACTAGGAAATAGTGGGTCCATGGGTTTACATGGTGCTCTTAGCTTGAAAATGAGCACCTACATGACTGAAACTTATTATTTGGCCCACTTTTATTACAAAATCAATTTTTCCAATTAAACTATTAAAAAATAGCCTAAGTTTTGGAAAAATTAAATTTTAATAAAAAAAACTGAAAAAATTTGAAAAATTGAAAAACACCTAGGGGGACTTAGACATGTTCATATGACTCAATAATGATATCTAGCATGTTTATACATTGACACATAGACTCTAATAACCTCAATAGGCCTAAATGCCAAGCCAACCACCCCAACTTTGGAGGTATGGAGTGAAAAACTCAGAAATTATGAGTCGTTTATTCAACAACCAATAATAACTGAGGGAAAAAACACCCTGGGCTGATCAGATTGACAAATAAAGTCTAAGAGACTGAGTCTTTTACAGACACTATCATTCTAGAACATTTATTACAACTCCCTCATGGGGTATGAACATGTGATATAGTACAACAAGCACTTCCCAGAAGTACTTCCATAGGTCCACTGAAGTCCGAACAAGTTAACCCTATCCGGTTCACCAGGATCACTTGATAAAAAACCACTAAGTACAACTTAGGTGGTAACAAGACCACAATGGTCTATCCTTAGCTCAAATATTCTGCCCATTAAGTAATCCCTACACATCTTGAGAGAATGTACTATGGCTGCAAGATCTAGATCATGAGTGGCATAGTTCCACTCATGCTCCTTCAACTTTCTTGAAGCATAGCATATCACATGGTTGTCCTGCATAAGAACTCCTCCTATTCCTTGGTTGCATGCATCAGTACACACTACAAAATATTTCTCTGGGTCTGCAATCTTCAATACTAGTGCACTTGTGAGAAGATTCTTCAACTACTGGAATCTTTCTTCACACCTCGATGTCCATTCGAACTTCATTCCCTTCTTTTGCAAATAAGTGACTGGATGTGCAACCTTGGAGAATCCTTCAAGGAATATCCTGTAGTATCCTACGAGTCCCATAAAATATCTTACATTTGTCACATTTCTTGGAGTAGGCCAATTCATAATGGCCTCAATCTTCTCAGGGTCCATAGATATACCCGATTCTGAGATAATATGACCCAAACACTAAATCATATCTCTATAGAAGTCACACTTGCACAATTTTGAGTATAGCTTATGTTCCTAGAGAAATTGCAATGTCAATCTCAAATTCTCTTTGTTCTCCTCCTCATTCTTAGAGTAAATAACAATGTCATCAAGGAAGACAAGAATGAACTTGTCCAAATACCTATTGAAGACACTATTCATAAGGCACATAAATGTAGCTAGTGCATTTGTGAGACCAAATGGTACCACTACAAACTCATAGTGTCCATACCTTGTTCTTAAGGTTGTCTTATGAATGTCTTTGTCCTTGATTCTTACCTTATGGTAACCAGACCTCAAGTCAATCTTGGAAAATACCTTTGCTACTCTCATTTGATCAAAGGGTATTTGTTATTTACGGTGACTTTGTTCAACTGTCTATAATCAATACACAACCTAAGTGTACCATCTTTCTTCTTCATAAATAGGACTGGTGCTCCCCAAGGAGACACACTCTGCTTGATATATTTCTTCTCCAACAAATCTTGCAGTTGCATCATCAAATCTAGAATTTCTAGTGTACTCACCCTGTAGGGTGTCTTGGACACTGGCGCTGCTCTTGGCACAAGTTCAATTGTGAAATCAATGTCCCTCTTTGGAGGAAGTCCTGGAATCTCATCAAGAAAGACATCCCCAAATTCTTGCAACACATGAAATTACTCCAACCTAGGAGTTTCATCCTTTGTTTCCTCCAAAATATGAATTGTGTACAACTGACAACCTTTCCTATAGAACTTCTTCAACTGCATTGCTGAAATCTGCCTCATAGAAATCACCTTTGGGATGCCTCTTACAACTCTAGGGTTTCCTTCTTCATCCATGCATTCAAATGTCTTGTTGTAACAATCAAGCTTAACTTTGTGAGCTTCTAACCAATCCATTCCAATGAGGACATCATAGGAACCAAGTGGTAGAACATTCAAATCTACACAAGTGACCAATCCATTCATAACCAATGGACATCTCTCCACCACTTCACTAACCCTCCTCTTAGTTTTAGTGGCTAGCTGAACTAACCAATATTTTTTATGCTTTACTTTATTAAGATCACAAATCTCAAATACTATAGGAGTAATGTAATTGTGATTAGAACAAGGGTCAATCAAAATAGAAACAGATTTCTCAACAATATTACTTGCAACTTCAACCATAGTTGACTAGTGATCTTCCTAGCGGTCCTCCAGTGTTGCATAGATCCTAGGTATGACCCTTGCTACTTGACCCACTGTCTCTGCCTCTTGAATGTTGTAAGTTGGCCTTGCATTCTCATTCTCAAGTTGACAATTCCTACGCACGTGGGGTCCCCCACATTTCCAACACCGAAGAGGTTCTTTGTTCTACTGTAGGTCTTTCGGATTTTCCCCCATCATTTTGGCTACTTCTCAACTTGTGATGGTTGCTTCTGTTGATTCCTAAAGTTAGAAGGTTTGAAACGTTTCTTCCTTTGGTACGAATTTTCATTCCTTTTGTCCTTCCATGTCTTTTGGTAATCAATTTTTCCTTTTCTTTGCTCATAGCAATACTTAGTGTTCTAGATTACTTCTTCCATAGTTCTAGGTTCATAGAGCTCAATTCTGTCTTTGTAAGACTGAGGCAATCCACTCAGGAAACGCTGGATCTTCAATTTTTCATCCCTAATGTACCTGAAACACCTCAACAATTCCAAAACAATTTTGGCATACTCTTCCATGGTTTGTTGTCCCAATATTAGCTCATGGAACTCCTTAATTTTGTCATCATAATACCTGTCAGAGAGGTATTTTTTCTTGAAATACTTCTTGAATTCTTTCCACTTAAGTCTCCTTTCACTGATCCTCTTTACTTTCCTGAAGTGCTCCCACCAAATGGGTTCCCTTCCATTTAGATTGAATAGGGAAACCCTTTCCTTCATGTTTCTTGAATAGTCATGAACTTGGAAATACTTCTTTATCCCAAGAAGCCAAGCTTCAACTTCTTGTCCTGTCTTTACCTCACCATCAAACATAGATGGTTTAGCTTTCTTAAATTCATCCCGAGAGCAATACCTGTGGTGCCTATTTCTCTTGATCTTGTGAGAAGAAGATATTCAACCATCAATGGATCCCTCGGAGTCAAATGACTCACTAGGATATATCCTTCTTCTGGTACTTCTCTTACTACCTTCTGGTTTTGTTGTTCCATGCCCAAAGTCCATCTTTCTTTGCAGCATTCAATTGATGCTACTCTTCCTAAGATTTAATCAGGATTCTCATGGTGGCTACAATTACTGGAAGCATCTCTTGAAATATCCGTCCATTATATTCTATATCATCATTTCTAACACAGACATTTTCCCCCATAGCGTCTTGCATGGGCTTGTAGGAATCTCATGCGTCATATCTGTCATAGGTTTTCATGGAGGAACCAAAACCCAACTTTACTGATCTGCACTATGTGGAATACTACCCTTTTGAAGGTGAATAATAATTCTTCAAAATGTGTTAATAAACAAAATTTGTTAGCTGCATAACATTCACATGAATTTATACATTACTTACCTTCATCTAGAAAAATATCATATTGTCAAGTTTCTCAAAAATAGGATTTTCTTTCACAACAACAACTGTCTAAAGGGGATGATGGGAGTCAAGGGGGGATTTCCCCCTTGTGGCAGGAAGGGATGAGGGAAGCTCCCTTGTTTTTTTATATATATTTCAATTTCACGCAATCTGGTGCATAAACACTCTGCCATTTTCCAATTTTCTGACCTTGCAGATCTCACTGAAAAACCTGCTAAAAATCCATGTTTCGATGAAAAATTTATTTTTCCTCCGACATGGCGGTTCCATATTCCTCTTCCCCCTGCCATTGTTGTGGCTCATTATTCCTTTCTCACCCACCGTAATTGCAGCTCTGCCTTCCTTTCTCACCCGCTGCCATAGCGGCTCCATCTTCCTTTCTCACCCGCCTCTATAGCAGCTCCATCTTCCTTGCTCATCCGCCGTTGTTGTGGCTCCATCTTCATTTCTATTCCACCACCGTAGCGGCTCTTTATTTATTTTATTTCCACATCTATTTGGCTCATCCTATCTGACACTCATCAAAAAGCTTCCCAGCTTTCCTTCGTCATTGTGGAAGTCTTCCAAAGTTTCTTCCACTTCCACCCATCGCTGCGCATCGAAAGAGTTTTTGATTTTCATCTGATCAGTCCTTCCACCATTGCAGAAATATTTTCTCTTTTATTCTATATTCATAGGAAGCCCTTTGGGGTTTTCTTCCGTTGTTGCGACTCTACTCCAAAGAACTGAGTTGACGTATTGGCTAGCTTCGGCAACATCTTCCAATGTTTTCACCACTTAGAGAAATTTTGAAATTTCTTGAGCTTCTACTCTTGTTGCCGATGGATTTAATCATTTTTATGAAGGTGCTCGATGTATCACCTCTCTTTAAGGTATTCTTCTCCTGTGGTGTCGGGTTTCTTTGCGACTTTCCCTTTTGGGGACTCAACCATCGTTGCGTCTCTCCTTCCATCAACCCAGCCACTGTTGCGGCTCGAATATGCTAATCCAGCCATCGCTGCCAGCTCAACTTCTGGAAACCCAGTTGCCACTATGTTAGAAAGAAACCACCGAAGTTTCCACTTTATCGGAACGATCTTCAATTGTCGCTCTCCGTTGTGGATCCCTTTAGGAAATGCATTCATCGATGCATTCTTGGCAACCTAGCAGCCACTACGGCTTTCCTTCAACCTTTCTCAGCCGTCGCTGTGGCTCTGATCTTCTTTTCCTCGTTGCTACACATCGGATCGATCCATAAGTTCCATCCACTGCTTGCAGAAAGGTTTCCAACATTTGTTTGCCTCTATACAGTGAATTGATTCTCAAAATCCATCCGCTATGGTCCGATCACTTCAGCTTTCTCGGTCGTCAAGGAAGAATGCTCAATCACTTAGAAAAAAATTGGAATTTTTCTACTGTGGAAGCTTTCAGCTGGACACATAAGTTGACTCTTCATGGCCCATTGAGGCCCAAAGTTGCAACCTGGGGCTCTGATACCAAGCTATCACGTCCCCACCCCTCTACTCTATGGAGAGGACATGACTAACACTGCAGAACCAAGCAATCTAAGCCCCATGAACATGATAATATAAAATGCATTGAAATAAAAAGCATACAGAGAAGCAAGTTCCTAATCATCAATAAGTAAACAATGGAAGAAAATACACACATTCAACATATTTAAGCATTCAACATGTTCAACATTTGCATTCAGCAACAAATACAATTGTGGAATTAAAATTGACACGGATACTTATCTTGGAATAAGCTTTCCCTGTTGAAATATTGTAACTTCGAAGAATATTCTTTATGTATCTTTTGTGGTCCCCGATGGTCCAACCGGGAGAACCACTTGTATTACATTATACCCCGATGCTCCTAATCGGAAGAACTAATAAGAGTCATGAGGTAGTCCCCTCTAATTGTAAAGGTGGGTCATCAGCACCCCAGTGTGGCTACTTGAGCCTACATGTGTAACTCGAGCCTACATGAGTTAACTTAAGCCGACATGTTGATTGAGTAAACTTTAAGTAAACGGATGAATATAAATAGAGGTGTAGTGCTCCTCATTTGTGACACACACACTCACTTGGAATAGCGCACTTGTGGAGGAGAGGAGTTGCTGGAGAAGGAGGAGAATCAGGTTTTTGATCTCCTTGTTGGTTTTACCTTTTTTCCCTTTTGGTGCATCTATATTGAGGAAGCTTTTGCTGGGTTTTTCCCTTTAGGGTTTTCCCAGGATAAATATGTGTTGTTCTTGTGATACTGTTTCTTTCAGTGATCCTGCTTTATATGCTTTTATTATGAAAAATGAAATGATATACTGATGTCTTAGTAAAGCATATGAAAAATTAACATTCCCCACAACTAGCTACGTCACTAGAACATTCCACCCAACCATAGGCCAGTGTGCTCATCAATATCTCAACAGCATTGCCACCCCCAAGCTGGGCATGATTCCCATAAGGAATAAGGGAACAATAGTAGGCTCACATGCAGAAAAGAATACACAAAACTCATCTAAGCCAATGCAGTTAGGTTTATCAGGATAACAGGGAGCTAGAAATGTTGGTTGCTAATATAGTGAGCTCAATCTGAGAGCTATGGACACCTGCACCAGAACTAGTCTAACTTCTAAAACATTCACACACACCCAACACAAGGAAGCATCCCCTTCTCTGCTATACAGTCCCTTGGGATATGCCTTCCCTTCCAATGTTATTCAAGGGGTGCAGAGAAGAAATTCATCCCTCTAGATCTATCTGTGAGGATCCTACACACTAGGTTTATCAAGTAGAATCAGACCCATTTCCACTCGCAAAATAGTCCAAAGACCAAATAGCTAGGTACACCCATCAATCTTTGTTCTGGGGCTGAAGGGAAACACACCATAGAGGCCAAATCAAGTATGGAAATTGGACAACATGGCTTAGGATTTGGAATTCAGTATCAAGAGTTGTTTATGGCCCTAACGTGGCCAAAACGACTCAGCAACCCCCCAAATTCATGGGGAAGATAGCAACGACATCCTAGTCGAAAAAAGAGGAAGAATATGATTAACTAATTGTAAAGGTGATCCAGAGACAAACAAAATCAGGAAAGGGAAAAATGCAGGACGTGAATTCCCTGTGGCCGACTCTCTGCCTACATGAGTGTAGAAAAATTACTCCACCCATAAAGGAAATCACCACACAGACCCAAATCATGAAAAGGGAAAATGCCAAATGCCAATATCTTCCCGCAGCCAAGCTTTCTCCTGCGTGAGGAAGACAACAGCTGCGTCAGGGTGGAATGAGGTTCTCTCTTCCCACATGAGGAACTGGATGTGATCTACCTCTCTAGGCATGTGTGTGACCAAAGTACTAACAATCCTACCAGTCACTGATGGATGCCCATGCATACATCCCTCAAGGCAATAAATGCCCCAACCATTCTCATGGGGAATTAATTCGACTGGTGAATAAGACAAGGGAAGGTAGTTGGTGGTTAATAGGTTCATCTACTAACATTTGGATTTTATCCATTGGTTCAGAGGTTAAACAATCCCCCCCTATCCTTAGGAAATCATGCCCCTTCTCATTATCGTTGCATTGACATAGTTGGTTGTGGGTATTTAATTAAATTTCATATTTACATGATGATGTAAAAATCATAACGTGCCTGGCTTAGCACAAAATACCATCGGCACCGAATTAATCACTGAAACATAAAATGATAAGCCATGGTTGGTGATGAAATTGTCATTGATGCCAACATGAACTTGATGTCATTGGTTCCACCACTCTACTGAAGATGTTGAAGACTCAGCTAACGATGCAGAAGACCCTAGAGATGGTCTTGAAGTCCTGGTAGACGTTGAAGAAGCCCATGATGCTTTCCTGATGAAGAAGCCCACAAACCTTGGAGGAGCTTTTGATGGCTACAGCTGACCCTAATTGACTATTCGTGGTGACCTAGGCATTGCTATACATTTTTTGTTTCCATATGATTGGAACTGGAAGATATCATTGTTGCTGGGAGGTCTGCTCAGTGCCACAGACCCAGTAGATGTTGTGACCTTATTAAAGGAACTTGGCGCTAGCAAGAAACTGAATACGATTGTTGAAGGAGAGTCTTTGATGAATGATGGGACAGCTATCGTGTCTATAGTTTTTTCTTTAAAATGGTTCAAGGTGACACTTTGAACGTGGCAGAAGTGATAAAGTTCTTGTCTCAGGTTGCTCTTGGAGCTGTAGCTCTTGGTCTTGCTTTTGGGCTTGCATCATTCTTCTGACTTGGCATTATTTTCAATGATACAGTGACAGAAATCACCTTGACACTTACTGTCAGCTATCTAGCTTATTTTACTGCTGAAACTGGAGCTGAACAATAAAAATAAAATCTTCTCAAGTTAGCCCAAATATAAAATCTACATGTCGGCTTAGAAACAAAAGAGAATTCAGCTCAAGTTTTTTTTAATTAAAATATTTTTTATATGTCGGCCCAGATTGAAAAATAACAAGTCGGCCCATAAAAAAAAAATTCATAAAAAAAATTATTTTAATTGAGCAGGTCAGCCCCAAGAAAAGGCAAAAATTTAGTATATATATACCCCACGTAAATCTTCTTTTTGGGTAAGGAAATTTCGGTGGAGAGCTCTGCAATTTTGACTGAGGCTCGGTGGCAGCAAAGGAATTTTTTTTTTGTGGAGAAAAAAGATATCAGGGTGGAAATATCAGCAGTGGAAATTATTTTTTTGCAGCTTGTTTTTGTGTGGAAATTTTCTGTGGGAGTAGTTCGCTGACTGTGGAAATATACGATGGAGAAGCAGCCCTATTGAGCCTGTCTAATATTACCCGAGCCCAGCTAGGGCATACCACAACTCAGCTAGAGTTTGCACCATCAACTTGGTAATCTCTTTAGCTGAATATTGGGCAACAGATCCAAGGAAGGGTTTCCACACCAGTCTTAATACAGACAGTCTGTATACTTTTTGAGGTTTGCATTAGCAACACAAAGGACAGGCCAGCATCCTACATCTTCATCAAATTGATGAGCAAAGGCAGTGCCAATGTACAGTGGTGAGCTTGACTGAGGATAATTTTCAGATGGAGAACTTGTTGACTGTTTGGGAGGAGCATCCAACCAAGGAATTTCATGACTGAGATTTCATGGGAGCAGGTGCAAGACAATTATTTCTTTCCTTCTCTTTTATGCACTGTTGAAATGTGATATTTGTTGGAGCAGTAAAACCTTAACACTAATAGTAGTAATAGCAGTCAAACTCACTGTGGTAAAGGCTGCAAATGAAATTCGGGTACATATTATTTGGTGGTAGCAGCAACTAAAATTTGGTGGAGCCAACTGCATTTCTTTCTTTCTTCTTGGGGTGTTTAACAGTATAACCAGCAGCCTGAAATTGCACTATATTATGCCTGTACATTTCTTGTAAAATCAACATTGGATATCCTCCTATCAATCTGAGTATAGATACTCACTGTGGTAGAATTATATAGTTATTGGTAGACTACTTCAGAAAAGAAACAATTATCTTGGTGCTTAGGAAGAGCTGCATGTTCCAAATCTACCAACAATCACTTCCTGGTTTATGACCTAGTTGGTGAGAGCAGACTTGGAGAAGTGTGAACAGCCTTGAAGACATATATTGAGCACTTTGATGATGACAAGGAGCAGCCACACGAGGAAAGGGTTACAATGATGCCCTATTAGTCAAGACAGAGGACTGGGGCAGCCTTAGTAAAGGATGATGAAATCGATTCTACAGGAAGTCATATATCATGAAGACTCCTTTTCTTTATCTTTCATATTCCAACATGAAGGATCTATGTGACTGTAAGTGTTCCTTGTCATTGGATACATACTGGGAGAGTTGTTTTGACATCTTGTAATCCTTGGTGCTAGATGACAAGCACATCTCTTATTATAGGATTTCTTTGATGTATTTTGAATGCATGTGATGTTTTTAACTAGTTCCTTGAGCAGTTGTATTAATGAGAACAAACATCTGATAGACTGACATGAACAGCATAAGAGTAGAGCAAAGCTTAATGATTGACTATCTCTTGTGAAGAAGATGATGAGTAGTATGAACAAGAATGAACAACAATATTGCTGCCTTGAGGGTTGACCCTTTTTATCTTCTTTTAAACTGTTGAATGAGTTTTTTTTTGGAAATTAAATGAGGCAGCTTCGCTGGTTTGAATAGCAGCAGAGGAAGGTATGTATGTTTGTCTTAAGAAGTTTATACTAGAAATATATGATGCCTTATTTGCACAGTGAAGTCCAAACTTTTTGCTCAGTGAAGTATGTTGCTTATAATGTGGAAAGAATAAGTTCTGGAAGTAAGCGAAGGGTATGAACAGCCCTCTTTGCACAGGTGAACTATGAACAACATTCATTTCAGATGTATAATAGCAGTGATGTCCAGTACAATGATGCTGACAGCAGCATGATGTATTCATGCTTATGATCAGAATGATGTGCCTGACAGAATAATGCATGAGAGCAGATCCTTGTAGTAGTTAACAGTGACTAGCAGGATTCCTGATATGATTTATGAGCAGTGGTAATGAGCAGTGTTCCAGCAACAACAAAGATGAGCAGTCCTTGATGACTTGGCAGTATTGAAGAGCAGGTGTGTTGCAGCAGAGTTAATCAGCAGTATTGATCAGCAGCAGATTGAAGAGACAAGTGATGAAGTAATGTAACAGTGAGCTTTATTGTAAATGCAAGCTTGACTTGCTTTTTGAGGTTAGGATACCTCAAACCCTTCTTAGCAGGGTCTAAGAAAACCAAGCAGGGTCCTGGATTAAGAGTAGGTGCTCTATTTATCAGTAGGTGCTGATTTCTCCTAACGGTTGTAGCCGAACCATAATTAATATAAAAAGATTACAAATTCATATGATGTGGTGTTCTTCTGTGTTATGGTTCTTGATGAGTTAAATGCTATGTGTTTATGAAATGTTTATGTGATTGATAGAATGATGAATTGGTAGTTATCTGTGTCAAGCTAAGAAAAGGTTTAAAATTGGCCTTACACTGATTCACCCCCCTCTCAGTGTCAACAATGGTGGGGTTTTTCCTTTAACCCCACACCATGATTAATTAAAATATATTCATCATATATGTTTTAATGCTAACGGGGTCAAAACTAGGGTGTTACAATATGTGGGTTTTGTTTTTAAGGAGACTCAATTTCAATACCCTTACGGGTGACTTAGATAGGAGGAGACACCAACAAATATAGCCATGTTTAGGGTTGGTGTGGCCCTTTTCCAGTGGAATCCCTTAGTGATTTTGATGGATTAAATTCCCATGGGTTGTGGTTTCTTAGCTAATGGTTGAAATGTATTGGCCCTAAGTCATGGGAATTTCTAACCAAAAAATATACATATAAATATAAATTAAAAATTATATAAAATAAAATAATAAATAAATAAAAATTTAATGATAGCAATACAACATTCATATTTATAAATATATCTAGAAACATAAAAATACTAAATAAAATTAGAAAAGGACTTGGAATTTATTTTAAGTTTGAAGAAAAAGAAGAAATCTACTTACAGATTGGTAGATTGCAACAATATTTATAAGTTGATGAATAATGTGCCAAACAACTTGAATAATGAGGAAACATTGGTGTGTAGATTTGAATAATATATCCCAAGACTACACTCAATTTATGCTTGATTTCAAAGGTGTTGGAACAAAAGTTCATCATAGATTGAATAAGTTGTGGAAACCTGAATAATATGGATTGAAAAACTTACTACAAATTGAATAATACAATGAGACTTGAATAATATGGCCTGAGACTAGAATAATTTTTGTTTGATAAAAAAAATAATTTGGAACTAAGTTGACTACACCTCAAAACAATAAATATGCACTTTGGTATAAAAAAAAATAGAAGATGAAAATGGAGGGTAAGTAAGAGGACATTAGGAATAATGAAGAAGGAAAATCACGGCACCATGTCAAAGGAACAAAACAAGAGACTGCTCCAAAAATTATACTTGAGTACAGAAAACCAACACAAGTATTACCATTCCAGATAAGAAAGCCAAAATAACCTCAAGAGTCTAGGACAGTGCTCAATATTTGCAAGAAAATTAGATTTTATGCAATTGTAGACTTCTCTAAACGATCATTTTCATTTTTTAATTATACTATCAATATATTGAAGATGTTTCACTCATGAGGACTAGTGATACATAGTATAATGAAATATCTTGTGGAGGATTGAATACATTAATGATTGTAGTTATCAAATATGATGGGGCCCATGAAAGAAGGGATATGATTAACCCAAAGAGTAAGTTGTGGACACTTGAATTGAAACCTCTGTGACAACTATGTGCTCCTATAACAAGCGATCAATTGTATCTATAAAAAACATGACCATTATAGGTAGTGTTGGAAGTTTTGAGGTCCTTAGTCGGGGGCTATAAAATAACTTTGGCATTGTGAGTTGCATCCTTTCTATTTTTTTTCAAGAGAACTCCTATTAGCTTATACAAATGTTTGATGTAAAAATGATATTACGTCTATACAAGGCATTGGATACATAATATTTACTGGTTAAATTATTAGTGTTGGAATGTGGATATGTGCACTCGTATTATTTTTGGTAATAGGTTAGAGCTTTGTGAATAAATTTTGTTATTTGGATTTTTCCTTTTTGTTCATTTCTAATGTTTTCAAATAAAGCTTTGTGATTTCCTTTTCTTCGACATGCAATTGTATTTTTTATACTTAGTTCTTTCCTTTGTTTCAATAGGCATATTATTTTTTGTTATTAATTCCAAACACAGGAAAGGTTGTTTGTGTCTAGTCGAAATATATTATAACTATATTTTGCATGGGAATCATTGTATTCAATTAGATGGAAATTATTGCAAAATTTTCTATAAGACCTAGAATATGATGGTTTTCCTTACTTCTTATATCCTCCCAATGCATCTACTTGACTTCTTATTTCACATGCACACAAGAGACATAGATCCTTGCTCAAAATATTCTGGCATAAATTGAATCATAAACTAAGAATGAAATATGAATCATAAACCACTAACCATGGTTGAATAATTAAACAATTCAACACCCTTTAAATCAATCCAAAATCAATGAAAATACATATGATTTGGGAATGGGAGGGTTACAGATAGTAGATATTTATTAACAATAATGGAAACACTACATAATCAATCCCAATAGTACCATAAGCACCTCTAGAACCATGATATGGATTCCTCTGCAACCCTTGATCCACTCATGGGTATTATTCCCACCGTTATCAATCCTCCTCTCATATATAGGAAAAGGTCAAGAGAAAACCTTTTCATGTAGAATATAGGATCACTCACGGATAAGGGTCATTGAGTGGGAAAAATACCACATAAAATCTCAAAACCATGGGAAGTAGTTCCAACATAATATGGGTGTTCTCTCTCTTGAACCTCCTCCTCCTCCATCCCATATATTCCTCTTATCTAAAGTTGTTTGACATAGTTAGTATGGTTAGGAGGTCATTTGGGTTGGTTTCCATCAAGGGCATATCCATTCAACTATGTGATTTTGTGAATTTTCTTGATTTTTTATTTTATTTTTTACATTTTACAAGGCCCACATGCCCTAGAGAGGTGATAAGTGTGTGTCCCTTCAATTTTAGAGAGGTAGAGTTACATGGGTCTCCAAACTAGGTGTTTTTAAGAAGGAATGAGCTAGAATGACCTTAAACTCTTATTTTAAGGTGATGCCAATCATATGGGTTGACATTGATTATGAAATTCAAAGGTGAGTAACATCCATCAGGGGATTATCTAGTGATTAAAGATACTCTGAAACAAATCAGGGATAGTTTTTTGTTGTTTGGGAGGATCTGATGCCATTAGGATCACCCAAGTGATGTTAGGGTAATTAGGGTTCCATTAGGTCAATGGGGTGCTATTTGGTGTTGTAACATGAATACCATTGGGTGGTATCGCTTTATGAATAGAAGGTGGGATCTATATGAAAGTAAAATCACATTGGTTAAAATTCACTTAATTGTAACTCAACAAAAATAAGATTATTTGTAACACATACATGTTCTATAACTATCCATAGGATTCACAACTCTATCATGTTGATGAGAAGCCTCGGACTGTGTAGATCTCTTTGTTTAGTGAAACGAAGACCTTGTTTAGTGAAACGAAGACCCTATATATGGAGAATGATTTGTAAGAATTTAATAAATGTTAGATTGTAATACCCTTAGTTTTGAATTTGAATGTATTTAATCAAAATGATGCAAATGATGTAAATATGCTAGTATGGATTCGGAGTGCAGGGATCAAGGCCATGGTTCGACTAGTGAACATTGAATGGATAGGATTGTATGTTGTAAATATTTTTTAACTGGACCTCCCATGGTTTACTTGTCATGCTAAATTGAAATACATGTAAACATTATGTTGGAAAATAATAAAATGGTGAAGATGGTTATGTAAAGAGTGTTAGAGGGGTTATGATTCCAGTAGAGGGGAAGAGGAAAGGGATCCTATGGGATATTATATCCTATATTACCAAGTTTCAACCTTAGAACTCATTTAATTATTTCCACGTGCATTTAAATGATGCAGTTAAAATACAAGTGACTCAGATCCACATCAAGTAAAACTCCAAAACTATTTGGCCTTTTGCGCACATCTCGATGTACACGGGTTTGAGGGTCATATCCGCGTATATACGCGAGAATAGGTTTAAAAGTTGCATATGGCAAATAATGCATGTTTTTAGGGATAATCTTGGAAACATCAAAGGTAAAAAAATGGTCCATGGGTTCCAAAGAGTCTGTAGAGGGATAGGGAAGGCCATAAAGGTGTGATCCACCATGCATGGTAAAATCAGCTATAACATATGCCCCCTAATGTGTAAGGTCAGATGGGTGATACGATGGATGAAATACATTATAAGTCCATCCCAAAAGTGGAGTGATGAAGAACCATGTGGAAGAACCAGCCATCCAACAATATAATACAATAATAAAACTCTGCACATGACTACAAGTACATACAGCAGTCCCGGATACATCAGAGTACAATGACCATGAATAGGCATGATACAAAATATGACATGTGTGGTCATCGCCACGTACAATATAGATAGATCAGAATCTCCCTGATGACGATATACAAAGTATCATGATCTCCATGAAAGCTGAAGATATACAATGGTTCAAGATCTTTGTAATGGCTAAAGATATCCGACATACATTGGAATCAAGTCACGAGAGCTGAAATCTCATGAGCACTGGCATGATCAAGGAGGTAGCATATATGAAATGCCACTAGTCTGGAAGGTCTTCTACACAATCCACTATGAGTACATGTCCTACTATGTGAATAGATGTGTTCAGGTTGAACATAGTAGTCCATCATCTGATTACCGGTCATTGATGTATATCGTTAACAGACGCGAGATCACCCACCAATAATGAAAATGGGAATCAAGGTACTAGAGTGCAAACTAACAAGTGTGAATAAATGTGTTGAGGTCAAACACTTGAGAGAATCCATTGATTAGGGGACATTGATGCATTCCCAAAACTGTCAATGGCGAGAGAACCTGTCACTGATGACTGCAAGTCTCAAGGAACTCAAAATGACTCTAGATTCCTATCCCAGAATAAATGATCTAAAGTTGATGGGATGAAATCCACTGGAAGGAGGGAATTAAGGCATCCCTCATCATCCAACATGAGGTAATCAGCAAGGATGTATAATGTGGAAGGACTCGATCATAATGTGCATGAACCAGTAACGGTACCAGGAATGACCGCCATGCAAAGTCAAGAGAACTAAGGAATGGACAACTCAGGTTTCAACTTCCTTTGAATGAGAGAATAAGGGTGAATGGTGACAAAATGTAGGTAGCATAGACTCAATATACAAAACTGGGACATCTTTGTGACACAGGAGGCATCGACAGAGGCTCCATAGGGACTAGAAGCTTAACCATTTGGTGGAGATAAACTCAGAGATGAGTATAGCTCCTAAATTCAAACTATTAACCCAACCAAAGGATGTGATATACAGTGCTCTGTTCGAAGGTGACACGACTCAACTACTACCAAAGATAACATCTTTTCCTGTTCGGATTTTTTGTTTTTTGATTTTTTTTGGACTTTTTCAAATATTTTGAAAATCTTGAAAAAGAATAAAAGTGCTTTATAGTTACAGACTAGGAGGAAACAAGTGTCAAGGGGAAAACAAACTAGTTCCAAGCAGCAAAACATACCTATGCTCAATGCAAGAACACATGTGTAGGATAACGACACTCAGGGGAAAGTCCCCTCCCAGTAAACAATGGGGAATCAAGCTGCAAAGGATATGTAAAATGGCTATGCATGGCTAGACATGAGACACGCTCTGGCTATATAGCTGATAATCAAAGTCAAGGAAGCCATCATAAGGCTCAATAAGGCAAGAAAAACTCATGATAATGCAATTACAACTTGACATAAGGGAGTCCTAGGGAAAAAGGCCAACAAGAAGATCAGGAGGAGTATGAGGCTCTTGCGCAAAGTCATGGCGATACTATACAAAGGAATCCCACACCCTAAAGGAAAAATGTCAGCATGCACATCAAATGCTAAACGAGAACTAACTAGGGCACCCATGTATGGTCAAGCTCTACCATTCACATCATGTCACTTCTAAAAGCAACAAGAAGGTTTCATGACAAGATAGAATGGGTTCGTACCTAAGGTTATAATGAAATGGTCATAAGGTCATGCAATGTGCAAATAGATGTGAAACCTAACCTATATGCCAGTTTAGACATAATACCTAAAATCGACATGAACGGGTCAAAACCACGGTCAAAATGGCGCTCAAAATGGACTCATACATCATCAAATTAGTCCAAAACGGTCCAAAATGGTCAGAAATGGTCCAAAACTATAGAAAGTGGGTAAAAAATTTCAAAAATTTCAAAAAAATTCTATAAATAGTAAAAAATTCAAAAATTCCATATCATTTGAGATTTTTACCCATTTGAGCTCAAAACTTCCAACATGAATTCCGAGAGCATCGTCCAATGAAATTCAACACTGTTTGTTCCAAGTAACTCCTCATGTCCTCCTCTTCCCATTTCATGCAAATTTTTTCAGTTTCCATGGTCAATTTTATTTTACAGGCCAATCTAAAACAAGCATTTTGGCCCACGTGGATATCGGGGTTTTTTTCGCATATAGGGCTGGCCATACGTGAAAAAACCTCCGAAAACCGCGTACATATGTGACTATTTTGCAAACAGTCGCGTATGTGGCCATGCATAAGGAATTTTGGGGTAAATAATGACCAAAAATCATTTTTTATGAGTAGGATGGTTCTAGAATGGAGGGAGAGGGAACATGGAGATGTAGAAGAAGCTGTTCAAGGTGACTTAATGGCCCAACAAGCTCTATGTGCATGCATTTTGTATAAGTTTTGGTGTCTTGGCAGCTTGAGGGCCAAACCAAGACTCCCAAAGATGCTAGAAGATTACTAGGATGCGGGATGTCTCTCACTGTAGATATTGAGGACATATATTTTATTACTGGATTGTCCCGAAGAGGAGAGGTGGTGAACCTACACTCTCACGGTCCCAGAGTTGGCCTTACCATTGATGAGTACATTGTGGTATACTGCTTTCCAGACATGGAAAAGGTTCAGAGTCAAATCTCGACAAACTCGATCTAGGTATTGGGACTAAAGGCCATACTATTGGCACTCGATAGGATAGCCGGTCTAGCTTCACTCCACCAGGCCTCGTGGCCATTAATGTTCTATGCGGTGGAGTGTATGAGACCCACTATATACAACTAGAGCACTGTGTTGTTGAGTAACATGAAGCAACAACTCAATGACTACAAGATGGGAAGGGTGAGAAACTTCGGTTTTGGTAGCATGCTGAGCACATTCTTCTTTAAGCATGTACCGAGGCTAAGTCCTAGAGTTGACATTCCTCCTCACGGAGTTTGAGATCTGACCCAATGACGTTGGGAAAATTTTATGTGCAGACTGGGCAGAGGTAGGGTGGCTAACCCCTACCCAACGGACTTCTTTCCATGGTGGAGATGGCAGATCATTGCCATTGATGACTATCCTTATGCAGGGATAGATTTTTGAGGAGACTCGGACATGCCCCTACCACCAGGAGTGGCATATGGCGACATAGGTAACGAATCCCAAACCCTCTTTTTAAGTTTTTTGAATTATTAAATTTTTTTGTGTTTTTTGATATATTGACTCAAAATACATGTTTTGGTGTGACGACACATAGTGATAATTTCTCATGTGTATGCAGATGTTGTACCCCAACAATTTGATGGTTTCCCTCGTCATAGACGAAGGGGAAGAAGAGATGACATCATGGGTTTGGATGTGAAGCGGACACTCCAAAGCATCCACACAAATTTTGTATGCTTGACACACAAGGTACCCATGGTGCAAGTCGAGGACTTACCTGAGGCCATGCAACGCCAGGTGGTTGGTGTACCATGGGCATGGGTTTGATTATTTCGATGACTAGCTAGAGCTGTGGTGTGCTACCATGATCGGAATCCCCCTACTCCTCCTTAGGCTTAGAGACCTAAGAGTGCTTCATTTTTGTACTACCATGTATTATATTTTGGTGGCTCGAAAGCCCCAATTTTGTATTATGACACTTATGTATTATGACGTCACATTTTTGATGTTTAATGAAATTTTTTTATGATGATCTATTTTATTTACTTACATGTGTGTAAAAATGTATGTTTGTGATATGCTTATGGTCTATGAAACAAATGTCAATCTAACACATAGTTAGCATATGATTCAGCAACTTGATTAAAAATTCTTGAAATATGTATGTATGTTATGTTCTCAAATTATTGTTCTAGAAATCTCACACGTAAGAATCTTCATAATCCCAATCCCCAGTATGGTCTCCAATTCTATTATGGAGAAAAATTCCTATGGCTTGGGGTACCACAACAGACAAAGTAACCACATAAATCAATTCTTTTCCATATGCAAGAGAAACAAGACATCTAACACTAAAGGATTTGGAAACATACCTTATTCCGGATGGTTGATGTAGATCCCCGTTGAGCTTTTCCACTCTCGCTTGTATTAGCAATTTGCTCTCTTAACATTCAGCAAACAAGACAAGCATGCTATATAATGGGGTTAGACCTACTCTAGCATATATAATAAATAACATATAAGCATTTAAAAGAATCCATGGATTCAATATTCATTTAAATACACATTATTGGATAGGAAAAGATATTGCTATTAATATAAATCAGAGATTACAATAGTGACAACCTCTGTAGGCACGTCTGCGAACCAGAGAAACTGAGTACTCCACCTGGGCCTCCACCACTTCAATCCTCCATCTCTCGATAGCAGGCTCACAAGCAAATACAAGATTGGGAAGAACACAAAGTGCTCCAAGGGACAAAGGGATGCAGACTCAAGTATAAGCTTCGACAACAATGGACTATAGTTTTCTTGCTCTTCAATTCCTCTCCCTTTAATGAATACAAAAGGTTCCTTATATGGTGCTTCAATGGGGTAATGGAAGGTCAAATTTGAGTTATCTCAAGGCATATGGAAGGCCAAAAGACAAGTGACTTAGATCCACATCAAGGAAAACTCCAAAATTGTTTGTCCTTTTGCACACATCCCGATGTACATGGGTTTGAGGGTCATATCCGCATATATACACAAGAATAGGTTTAAAAGTCACGTATGGAAAATAATGCATGTTTTTAGGGATTATCTTGGAAACATAAACGGTACAAAAATGGTCCATGAGGTCCAAAGAGTCTGCAGAGGGACAGGGAAGGCCATAAAGGTGTGATCCACCATGCATGGTAAAATCAGTTGTAACAGTCATCATCACTAAAATTCATCACTGGATCCCATCACTACTGCTCCTACTCAGTTCTTGGGCCATTTACTTGTGACACCTCTCAAATCTATACATCATAAGAAGTTCTATAGAGTTATCCCTTTTTCATGTTGGATGTAAATCCACATATTTGTATAGTGTCGTCCCTTTTTCATGTTGGATGTACCTCTACAGTGCTATCCCTTTTTCATGATAGATGTGCTCTCATGTATATCAATACAACAACAATACCTTTTTCATATTAGGTGTAGCTCTCATGTATATCAGTACAACAGCCAACCCTTTTTCATGCTAGATATAACTCGACATGTATGGACAATGCCATCCCTTTTTTATGCTATATGTACCTCCTTATTAGCAAGGACCTTCAAAAAAGGCCTATGCTAGACAAATCACACAAACAAAAGTGAACACCTACACAAAAGAAAAACAAAGAGAAATGTTGAGGTTTATGGATTTATGAATCTCAAAGATGAATTTACATAGGAAATCATATTCATAGTCTATGCTCTATTACTCAGTTGAAGCAACTTATACACACACACGATTCACAGTTAGCTTCCTAGACTTTGGGGAAACAACCTTTTCTATCATGAAACCCTCTATTTTATTTATCCTTCATGACTCATTCAAGTCTTCTTCTAGAATATCCCAGATAATTCCAGATATTTTTCATATTCCTTAGGTATTCCCTACAACTGCTTCATCTCCTTGCGCCACCTAGCTTGTATCAATTACTGTCACAACTTCTCATTTATTTCTGCAACTACTCCTTCCAGGTGTTGTGTTTTCCAGGAATAATTCAACCAGTGTGGAAATTGCTTGTTCCTCTAGCCTGTATGGTACAAGTCTATAACAAAAAGACCGCAACAACATATCCTTTCCCTAGATGACTAATCTACTTGAATAAATAACTCTCTTACCTCAAATCTGAAATCTTGTACTTGTTTCACCAATCTTTATGTGATTTAATGTACCTACAAAGAAACAAAAGAAATAAGACAAGGGATGAAAGTAACAATCTAAATCAACAATCTATATTAGTGATAAAGTAATCTAATAATAAATGATTAATATTCACATAGATCATATATGGGAAAGGGAAACACTTTTGTATTAAATAATGAAAAGATAAAGCTACAACCATAGCGTTGATGTCAATAGATTTGTCTCCACAAGGTATTTGACACACTCACACAACTCTCCACTAATAAAAAATCTTTGCTCACAACAATCTCTCAACCTTGCCTCAATACCATGCTTCAATCCAACAGCATAAGGATGCTCTTCTTGGTATCACCTCACATGACCCATGAAGCTCTCTTTTATAGGCCAAGGGAGGCTCAAATGAGTTGAGACCTTTTGGGAAGAGAATGATCCCTATGGACTAGGAGGTTTGGTTCCATCTCTCCCAAGTAGATAGGATCATCCTCCACAAGATATTTCACTTGGAAGCTTCTTTAAAATTATATGTTTTCCTTTCAAAGCTTGTCAACTCTCCTTATGGTGAGGGTATGTGCACCGTCACACCTTGTAGTGAAGGAAAGGGTGTCGCTAACACCAATTTTTAATACACAAGGTGTGGAAGCCTTTCCTGATGCTCTTTCATAGAAGGAAAAGTGTGCCAGCCAAGTTAGGAGTGGGAAAAGAAGTATCCAAAATAATTATTGGCCAAGAATTTTGAGGGATGGAAGCATTAGTGTATATTTTAGGTGCAACAAAATACCCACCAAATTATGACGCTAGAGGGATGTGATAGGTAAAATAAATTGCTAGATGTCGATCTGGTATCATAGGAAAAAGAGAGATGAGTTTACATTTGATGCAAGACTAGTGACCAACTTATTTGAATCAACCATCGATGCAGACCAATACACTGCAAATCCATGATGATTATTATGTCATGGCTATCAAGAATACACAGTATATACATTATCAACAAGAATGAAAAAAGAACATGGCTATGGAACATACAAAGTATATCCATGCTATCTGGACTCAATACTGAACGCAGCCACCAAACATAGAATGTGCATCCATGTCATGAATTCAAATAATACTCCATCACAACCTAAGGATAGGCACATATTCAGGTGAATACCTAACCACTCAGGGTATTCATCCCAATCTCCAACGATATGATTCTAGCCATGTGAATAGATGTATTGATGTCGAACATGATAGAAACCACTTGATTACTAGCCATTGATATATACTATTACAATAGCGAGGGATATCACCATTGATGTCAATGATTCCCAAGGTATATCAATACATTCTCCCAAGTGTGAATGAAGGACTTGAAATCGAACACTTGGTAGAATCTTTCAATCATAGGTCATTGATAAAAACCTACTTTTGAAAGCAAGGAAACCTACCATTGAGGCATGTAGGATTCAAGGTACTTGACTTAGTTTCTAATTCCAATTCCTGGATGATGTGTTGAATTCGACAGGAATAGAATTGTTGAAGGATGGCCATTATGTTTCCCCCATCATTGACATGAAACATGGAATAAAAGATGATGTTGAATCGAATGAAACAACCATAGGACTGACTTATATATGATCGAATTTGAAGGAAGGTAAGGTAAATGAAAAGGTAGCTTGCAGAGGAGACTCCCTTTAAACATTTAATGGCATGACAAATGACTTGGCAAAATTGACTCAATGAGACAAAGACCAGGTGTAATGCAAGGATACGAGGATGCATTCTTTGAATTGACTCAAAGGAGTTGAATGAATCACAAAAGTGGATCGACTCAAGCACAAGTTGAATACCCAGTTGTTTGAAAATGATATCATAGAAATGTGTCATGTTCAAAGGTGGACTATGAACTACCATTAATAAAAATGAAAAGATGTTTCCCATTCCCTTAATTTCCCCATCACGATGGATGAGTGCCTCTTTTCATTTTAACAATTTCAAATAGGGTAACAAACACTCGTTGTAGCTCATCAAGTGATGAGTCCATTCTCATATTTTTTATGAACCTGAGAAAGGAGGGGTTCATTCCCAGAAAGGGTCCTTCATTGTTTGATTTTGTGAGTTCGATGAAAGACAACTCAGTCATCATTTCACGTTTAAAGAGTCGGAAATGACTAAGACGACTCCAGGGTGGAATTTTTTTGTAAATTTAGTCCTCAAGGCCCAAAAAGTATAAAATAATTCCCAGGAGAAATCTTCTAGTTGCGATAAATTAAAGTGTACATTTTTTGTAAATGAATCTAATCGATACGAAAAAAGGGGTAAACTACCATCGACTAGATGATAATTCAAATTCTTTTACAAGTGTGAAAGGATCAAGTTTGCTTGGTGATATTTTCATGTTTATGGATCCTAAAAAGAGCTTAAAGGTGACTCCATAAGAGGTTTCTTTTTTCATAGTCCAGTTTTAACGAGTTTGAAAAACAGTAAAAGTGCACTCAATACCTCTTCGCTGAGTTTTTACCGAACATGTCAAAGTTATAAAAGATGCTTAGCGCTTTTTCATATTATCTCAGAGTGTAAAAAAGACAAAAGAAACTCATTCATGGCCAATTATGTTGTAAAGATGATCTGAAATCTTCAAAAACAGAGTTAGAGCAAATTCATTATGAAAACTATAGAAAATACATGGAAAAAACCCTAAAAATTTAAATATTTCATCAATTATTTAATATAAAATGAAAATTTGATATAAAAAGGGGAATAGTAACTATTTTTCTACCATTGTGAACTTACCATAGTGCTGAAGTGAATTTGGTGCAAACATGTTGATTTTCAAACGAGGATTCCGGGATTTCTAGACCACCTCTACTCGAACCGTTTAGATCAGGTAAGAGATAAACTTTATCCCTTCACTTTCATGGTGCCCTTTTTTTATTTTAAGTCATTTTTTTATTTTTTTGGGTGTTTCCCCAAGGGGAAAAAGCGTGCTCAGGACAACACTTTTCTCCATTTTTGGAGGTGCGCCAGCGCACCTCTCAAAAGAGGAAAAAGCACCTAGGGCGCTCTATCAACACAAGGAAAGAGCATCGGAGCTATGTTCTCCTACAGAAATAATGCCAACAGCTAGGTCACTTCAAAAATCCAAAAAACACCCACTCTTTTGCAATTTTTATTTCTTCCAAAGGTTTTAGCATGCTTCTAATGGATGTTTAATTTGTTTTTGGCAGGAAAAATGCTCACAAAATGGTGATTTCAAAATAAATACAACATGAGTTGGATTATATTCAAGTATAAAATGAATCAATGACTACAAGGGCCCTCCATGAGTGTGGGCTCCTCAAATTATTCAGATTACCAAGGATGAGGGAATGCATGCATATACAAGATCACATGATCTATATGTGGGACCTTGATCAGCAACATTTCTTGGTACAGACCCATATTTTGACCATAGATGTGGAAGACATATATTTTTGACTGGATTGTCTCATAGGGGGAGACCAGTGGTATTGGCAGGTCTACTAGGCAACGAGTTATTTGTGGATGATTTGATCGACGAGTATTGCTAGATGGAGATTCATTCCCAAGGAGGGAAATCCCTATCAAACATATAGTGTATAGGCCCTTAAGGACTGTATCCTTCATGATTGAGAAGGTTGTAGGTAGTAGGTCAACCCATCTGAGTACACTGGTGCACATGCTATATGCAGTAGAGTATATGGCTCCTACGATATTCAACTAGAGTGAGGGGTTACTTCTCATCTTGAAATATCAACTAACCAAATTTCGGAGAGATAAGCTGAAACAATTCAGCTATGGAGCGATAGTGGTATATTTCTTCTTGGAGAGGGTTTCATTGATGATACCTTAGGTACCATTGAGCAAGTTATATTTTGAGGAGCCTCGAATGAACAGATGGGTGGATTCCATGGCACACCATGGTGGTGATGGAGGCCCTAAGGTTACATATGGACCAGTCTTCTTCCATTGCTTCAGAAGCTAGCTACTAATGGTGGAGGACTATGCTTGTGCAGGGATAGATTTCAGGGATGATCCCGGCCTTCCGCTACCATAGGGAGAGTAGTGGGATGACCGAGGTAATAAATGTACCACTATACATGTTTTTGTTTTTATTTCATATTTCATTTTTATGATGTAATGCTGAGATATGCAAAAATGTTTTGTGCAGACATAGGTCATTCTTGTCCGGTAGGGGCTTGGCCTAAAGAGAGATGAGGGGAAATCAAATATATCGTGGTCAGGAACACAGAGGAAAATGAGGAACTCTAGGAGATTTAGGAGAACCTCCTGTGACTGACTGTAGGCATTCCTATAATTTCCATTGATGATCTTCCTAGGAACTACCAACGCCATACTATAGGAGTTTCAGGTCGTTTTGGGAGGATACTCCATTGAGTGGCTCGGTTTTTGATGTTCTATAATGAGCATAGGGATTATCTCATAGTGTATCCCTCATTTTTGTACTATATCTACACTGAAATATTCGAAGCTTCATTTTTTTCCCTATGCATGTGTATTTGAAACTGTGATAGTTCCAGACTTCAGGTGACTTGAAAGCTTATGGATTTAGTCTTTTTGTATCTCAACACTTATTATATATATAATTTATTTACAGATGTGTCTACAAATTTGTTATGTAAATGAATGTCTACCTATGCATCTATGTGATTCAATGTATGAATTTGATGTTAAAATTAATTTAAATATGAGCAAGATACCAATCCAACACGAAATTTGATAAGGAATCTGCCATAATGTTTAAATGTCTTGGGATATGATGATAAGAGACCTTCTCAAAATACCTTTCCAAAATACTAACTCTTTGGAATGTACGAAGGAGTAGGAGCTTCCAGATGATCTAAACTCATTTTAACTAACATACTACCAGATCTGAATCTAGGAAAACCTAATCTAACTTACATCATTATCCAGGGCTTTAGTCAACAAATCGATCACCGCATGATACTCGACAACATTTTATGTTGCGGGGTCTAAACAATTTCCTCCTAATCTTGCTAGATCATCAGTAGGAGAGTATAGTACCAAGGCTGCTGACACAAGATTCAAGGTGTAATGATTAGCACCATCCGTGAAACAGATATAGGCGTTCATCTATTCATTTTAAACATAGGATTGCATAAGTAGGGTTGTGAAAGACACATCTTACATTCACACTAAATTTACACTTTTCAAAAAACACACAACACTCTATAAATAATATATACAAAAAACCTATGCTAGATATCCTAGGCATAGTATTTTTTAAGTTAGATCCCATTGTGAGGCTCTCCCAGGGGTATCCCATCGTAATATATCAACTCATATGCCCCTTTTTCTAAGACACGACTAACAATATAAGTCTCATGCCACATATATTCCAGTTTTCCAGCTCCCAATTTGTCTTGTTTAGGGTTGTAGGTCAAGACCAGGTCACCTTCCTTGAAAGAGCGAGGTTGAATGGATCGTTCATATCAAGCTTTCATTCGTTGTTTGTGCACCTCATTTTCTAAGGTAGCATTGCGAAGAGTCTCATCAATCTTGTTTAGATACAAGAAACATTCTTCTTCTAGGGTGGTGTTGGGTAAGAGTTCCACAGCAAGTTTTGGAGAAGCGATTTCACACTCTATAGGAAGAGTGGCCTCTAGTCCATACACCAACTGAAATGGTGTAAAACCAAAGGTTGTGTTGACAGTGGTCTAGTAGGCCCATAATGCAGAAAATAGTTGCAAATTCCAGTTGGACTTGGCTTGTCCTACCATCTGTTGAAGCATAGTTTTTAAGACTTTATTGATAGCTTCAACCTGGCCATTGTCCTATGGAGAAACCCTAACTTAGCACTTAATTATGAAATCATCTTATTATGAAAATATGACTCATGATTAGTCACAATAACCCTAGGGATCCTGAATCTAGAGATGATATGGTTGAATAGAAAGAGAGCAGTTGTTTGCCCATCCTCGACATAAGTAGGAATAACCTCATCCCATTTAGTGAAGTAGTCTACAAACCTAATAATGTAACCATGCCCCCCAGTTGAGGCAGGTCTACAATGCAAAAAATCAATGCCCCATTTCTCAAAGGGACCAACTGTTATGATAGGATGCAATGGATCAAGATGGGTGCACTTTTTTGATGTAAACAAATGACAAGGTGGGAATTTCCTGACGGACTCTATGCAATATTTAAATATATAGGGCCAAAAATACGCAGTGCATAATATTTTCTAGGCAGTAGCCATCCCAGAAAGATGACCACCATAGGCTCCACAGTGGTAATCATTCAAAACAATCACAGCTTCTTCATGAGTTAGGAAATGTCGTAATATGGTGTCAATGCCATGGTAGTGTAATGTATCATTGATAATTAGGTACTACTTAGCATGATGGTGGATGCGGTGACGTTCATCATGGGTTGCATTGGGATTAAACCGTTGTGTCTAGAGATAGAGAATTAAATATCCATACTAGGGGTCAGACATACTAATGAGGAACAAGGATTAATTGGGAAATGAATCAATGGGCTTTGTTCCCTCAGTAATATGGGAAAGATCACACATAAGCTCAACAAAGAAAAGAGACTTATTAGAAATATATTTCGCAAATTCCAACTCAAATTCCTGAAGAATGACAATCCAACGAGAGTATTTTCCCCCAAGCACTTGACGAGTCAAGATGTAAAGCATCACCTGGTATCATTGGTTCATTATTTTCGTGAAGTAAAAAATACACCCTATAGACGGCACAATTTGACTAAGTATAATATATGCTACTAAAAATAGCTAAGTGGCATCAAGAAAATGCATGCCATCCTCTCTATTTGAAAGTTTAATTTATTCTAAGGATATAGGACTCTAGAATGTTGATATGTGCATCTAACCATATTATTAGTTTGTCCAAATAGTCTTTAAGGGTGATGACTCTATCTCTTGTCCTTACACCATAATATAAGACATAACAACCATCCTTAGTGTATTAAAAAATAACAGTAATGAATGTCATTTGAGAATGTAGGCTATAGGGTAGTTAAAGCACATGACTCATTTTGTCGAGAGCTTCCAAAACCTATCAGCAGCAGGCATATACCATTAGTAAAAATGGATACATCATTTTCAAGGGTAGGCCATGCAAGGTGGCTGAAGTATCCACTTCAAAGACTAGAAAACATGGTCATTCAAAGTGCCATTTTGTTGCAAGTGATATTTTTAATGGGAAAAATATTGAAGATGTTGTCTCATCTTCTCATAATTATGATGTCCCTCATTTTAATCACACTGATTTTCATTTGATTGACAAATATGGGGATGGATTTGTGAGTCTGCTGGCTAATAATGGAAACATAAAGGATGATATCGAGCTCCCTTTCAATGAAGAACTATTTACCTAGATCAAAGACAATTTTGGAGAGGGGAAAGATCTTGCTCTCACTTTGATGTATGTAAGCATGATTACTAAATTCCAAATAGAGAACGCCTAATACTCTACAAACCCTAAAAATAAATACCTTTAGTACGATAATACCCTAAGCATTAAAGAACTAGGAAAATGGTGACACGCGGTAGGCGCTACCAAGCAAGCAGGCCTCACAACCCTATCTATTGAATTCAATGCATTCTTCAAAAAGGGAAGTCCCATGGATATACGAATGAAATCCCACATACGATTAGAGGAAATTTGGGGTCTAAAATGGGCCTTATAAGAAAATGCGCCAACAATAAATTTTGTGAGTTGGAATTCAAGAACCAATAGAATTTCTATAAAATCAGTCAACCATAATGGTTGAATTGACATATTTCTCATAAAAGAAAACTACTTTTTTTGTTCATATTTTCAACATATCTACCCATTTTTTTACTCAAATTCCGAGCGGGAGAGCTTGTTGGATGCAGAATTTAATTCTGCATCCAACAATTACCCACACTACATACTTTTGACAGACCCTGCTACCCCAAAAACAAGAAATACCTGAACGTTTTTTCAGGTATTTCTTGTTTTTGGGGTAGCATGGTCTATCAAAAGTATGCAGTGTCAGTACTCGTTGGATGTGAAATTAAATTTTTCATCCAAGGAGCTCTCCCGCACAGAATTTGAGTAAAAACACAGGGAGATATGTCGAAAATACGAACAAAAAAGTAGTTTTTTTCATTCTACCTCCAAAATTAATAACTATTATTTTATTATTTTCCTTAGGAGGCCCATTTTAGACCTCAAATTTCCTCTAATGACTCAAGAATACCTTCCCCATCATTCTGTCGACCATAGCCAAGAGTCATTACCAGGCATAGCTGGGTTGTTGTTTCTTGTTGGACGAATACAGTGGGGTGGTGTTGGGCTTAATAGGAGAAGAATAAACAATACACATAGCATGATTTTGGTTTTATTCAAGTATTTCCAGCAAGTTGAGGTTTTATCACCCAAACCACGGTATCAGACCTCACTTGCTCTCTCTTGGAAGGGTAACATAATCCATTTATTTAACCTAAGATTGAACCCCAATCAATGGGTAATAAGCATATCCAAAAAAATAGCATACACAATGTCATCATCAGTCAAGTGCATGATTACGCAGGGAATCCAAGGAAAATCAATCTCAATCAGGCGCATTCATTAAACAGATAAATCATTGGCATACCAAGGACATATTTTTCTTCTCAATATCCTCTATGTCATATTTAAATTGTTTAAGGTTTGAGTATCAATATTCCAAAGCACCTATTTTGATCATGGGCATCCAATTGAAATGGGATATCCCTACTCTTGCAGATAATTCCCTCCTCCAACTCTCTATCATGTCTCTGTATAAAATTCTTCAGAGAAGGATGCGAAAGAGTTGGTTTGTTGCAGAGTTCATGTTGAATTGAAGCCTGATGAAGGATCTAGGTTGTTACAGATAGCTCATGTCGAATGTGGTGTAATAAAAAAGTTTCTTTTATGGTTTGTTTTAATATATTTTTTGTTTCTTCTTTTTATTGTTTTTACTAAGTTATTTTATTATATTGTTTTGCTAAGTTGTTTTTGTTTTCATTAATTTTTTTATTATGTTGTACTATACATTGTTTTATTGTTATATTATATATTGTTTTGCATATTGCCCCTAAAACCAACATGACTATGTAAAATCATAAAAGTATAGACTTAACATAATGGAATCAACTAGAGACATATATGAGATGGAAGCTAACTTCCTTTTAATAGAGCATAAAAAGCTGAATGACCTAGGTAGTGTTCATGTATTTTGTAGGAATAGCTAGAAAGACTAGTGGAGATGATGATGAGGATGAGGATGATAATGAAGAATATACATATGATGAGGATGGTGATAATGACAATGATGACAAGTAAAACTAATTATGATGATGACAATAATGATGATGATGATGATGATGATGATGACTGTTACGATGATGATGATGACTGTTACGATGATGAGGATGACGATGATGATGGTGGTGATGATGATGATGATGATGGTGATGATGTTGATAATGGTGATGGTGATGATGTTGATAATGGTGATGGTGATGATTATGGTGATGATGATGTTGGTGATGATGGTGATGACGATGTTGGTGATGATGGTGATAGAGATGACGATGATGCATTAGAGGAAATTTCAATTTAAAATGGGCCTTCCAAAAATAATACAAACTCCATGTCATCATGTATTATCTAATCAAAATGATTTAAAATTCAAAAATGGAGCACCTCTTAAACAATTTTTTAATATAAATTTGGTCATAGGTATCATAAAAAAAACTACTTTTGTGTTCGTATTTTCGACATATCTCCCTGTGTTTTTACTCAATTTTCAATCGGGAGAGCTCATTGGATGCGGAATTAACTTCCAAATCTAACGAGTACCTACTCAACATACTTTTGATAGGCATTTCTACCCCAAAAAATATAAATACCTGAAAAAATGTGATGATGACATGATGATGATGTCACCATCACATTTTTTCAAGTATATCTTGTTTTTGGGGTAGAGGGGCCCATCAAAAGTATGTCGAGTGGGTACTCATTGGACAGGGAATTTAATTCCACATCCAATGAGCTCTCCTGATAAAAAATTGACTAAAAACATTGGGAGATATGTCAAAAATACAAACAAAAAAGTAGTTTTTTCTTTTCTTCCTCCAAAATTAATAAATATTATTTTATTATTTTAACTATTATTTTATTAATTTTCCTTAGAAGGCCAATTTTGAGTTGAAATTTCCTCTAATGAAAATGGCAATGAGGATGATGAAAATTTCAATACTAAACTAAGCTTAGAAAAGTGACAAGTTCATGTAAACTGCAAACATCCTGATTAGTTTGTAGGTTTTGTTGACCAAAAGTCTAGGCCAAGAGTTTGATCAAACTCTCATATGAGAGTTTGATCAAACTCTCATATGAGAGTTTGATCAACTCTCATCCAATATTTTTTTAAATACGGTGATTTCATTGGCCAAAACTCTAGGGCGAGAGTTTTATAAATTCTCATACGAGAGCTTAAAAACTCTAATTTAAGATTTTAATCTCTCGACCAAGAGTTTTAATAAACTTTTGTCTAAGAGTTTATGTTGACTTGTTTCACTCTTTCTCTCTCGCGTGCTTCTTTTTTTTTCTATACTCCTTTGTAAAAATAGTGTTACCCAACTTCACATTTTTTCGCTGATAATTAGCCTTACTTCCACCTTATTCTACATGATTTTTTCCCTATAGATGTTGAAACACCTCTTTGAAGTCATCATATTCTATGTCTCCCTCTTTATATGCATCATGGGTAAAATGTTCCATGTGCATAAGAGTTCCCAAAGTTGTAATATTGGATGTGGGTGGCCTTAAAAGAATGTCTACAAACTTATTAGTGCTTCCCTTCTTTGATTACTAGATGAAATGTTTTCAAAAACCCCTCCCACTCGTAATGTCTAATTTATTGCAGCTTACTCTAGGATTGCAAATACTATAGTGTCTGGTGATTTGTGTGGATAACGATTTCCTTATACATAGTATACTACTTTAACAACTTGAACCTAGAAATCCTTCACCATGATATCGTTCCCATAGGTTTTAAGTTGGTTGAAATGCTTCCTAGACATCATATATCATTTTGGTTTTAACATGTCTCTAAGATAACATTTCTTATACGTTTTTAACAAAATAAAGTATTTATTGAAAACATTTATGGTATTTAAAGGTAATACTAGTGCCTCTTTTTATATTGGGAATATGAGGTCTAATGAATGAGAGGTTTTCCTAATGAAGATATGGGTAGAAATAAGGTTACAAAGTGCAATCATATAATTTACTATATCTTGGTTATCCTTTTTTTCATATGGAAATATGCATGAGAAACCCAGCAATACTTCCCCACATTAGTGGATGGTAGAGGTGGTAAACTGCCGGCCATCCTCGTAGAAGGCCTAACCCCAAAGGACTCAAGGCTCCAACCCATGACCTCTCCCCGAACCGAGAGAGTGTGTGCATTTCTTACCAATTGAGCTAATCGTTGGGGCTATATCCTGGTTATCCTATACTTCAGAAATATACAAATGGGAATTTACCAATGTAGATAATCATATGTTTATAATCTTTTACACTAATAAAAAATGAACTATATGTGCATATAACCATACATATATAAAAATGCATTCATGCAACTCATCAAAAATGAAAAATGAAAGTAAAATGTAAGCATGTTATTAGTTTTAATGCCTCACAACCACATTCCAATGATGATGTTAACAAAATCAATCATGTAGAAACTTCCTCATATACTAGGGTGCATGATAAAAACCATTCAGTCGTCTCAATAAGGATATAAATTACTAGCACCAAGAGTTAAAATTCTCATTCCTTGAATAGCTATTACAATAGAAAGTGCTTAATTTTATAGAGTTTTGGCCTAAAAACCACCACAATAAAATAATAATATCTCTACCAACACCATAGATATATTATATAAAAAAAACATAAAATTCCATTACCCCTCAACTATATTAAGAGATCAAGTTAAACAAATGTTCAAATATTAGTGATTATGCCACATATAAATCTCCATATGAGAGCTCTAAGAAATTAGGCACATACCTAAGGGGATCTTATCCAAGAAATATTAAAATATTCTTGAACAAGAGAGATACTCTAGAAAAATTGGTCAAATTGGTCATGACTATCCTCAAACAAGCAATAAAATAATCTCTATGAGGATAGAACCCTTCAATATTCCTTAGGAAATAGAAAGTGTGTTCCAATATGTGGTCTCCAAGGCTTATCTACCATATCAAAATAGAATAATGTTGGAATATGTGCATTATTTCTCCATTGAACAAGTGATTTAGCCATAAAATATTCCCCACGAGATATAGTTCACCCTAGGAAAATGTGCAAGAATTTACAAAGGTGGAGAAAACTAGTTTTTAACTACTTTAACCTTCAACAAACTAGAAAAAAAGTGTGAAAAAGGCCATTCAAATATGTAAGTAGACCCTCTACTAGAGCCACTTCCTATAAGAATGTGTGAATGGGATAAGGGTAAGTTGAATGTGAATGGATAAGAGGGAACAATGGAGCATGCATAGCCAACCTTCAAACAACAAGAAAACTCAACCAACTCCATAGAAAGACATTCCAAGAGATAAGGCCAAAGCTTAGTCAAATGAGGTGGCTTGTGTGAAAAAAGGAAAAGGATAAAATATCCCAACAAATTGGTGAGATGGGAAACCATTATAAAGAATAAATATCATGTCCCCATATTTTGGGACATTAAAAGTGTTGACCATGATGAAATTCCTAGGGGCTGAAATTGACATTAATTATTCTTCCTAGGAAAATCTTGCTAATAATTAGAGTCCAAAAATGTTGCCAAAAATGAGAAAAGATGAATATTTCAGGAAAAGTAGCATAAATCCAGAAAGTAGGATAAAACAGGAAAAGAAGGAAAGTATGAAAATTAAGAAAGTTTAGAAAATAAGGAAAGTCAGAAAAAGAGAAAAAATAAGGAAAGTCAAAGCAAAGAAAATAAAGGAAAGTATGTCCACTCATGGGTGACCTATTCTCACAGGTCACCAAGCCAAGTAACTTGCTCAACAGGTCAACATTAATTATATAAAAGAAGTATTCCAACTCCATTATTGATTTTGGTTGATGATTTGATTGCTTAATGCTTATGTGAGCATTACTTTTGAGTGTGCCTTGGACTACTGGGAGATGAGCCCCAGCCTTCCATTCCCCTCTCCTTCCATCCCCTTCTCTTCCATTGCAGGTGTGGAGTGCTATATTGCAGAAATTTAAGTATTATCAGAGTTATTTTTATCCTCCATCAAGTTCAGTTCGAGATCCAGTGAATCCCATGCTTCACCTATGCTCACAGCCCCTTGCTGGTCATGATCTGGGCCTCCTACCACTTTTTTTTGGAGCATCCTTGTAATGGTCAGTCCATTATTTAATTCCTGTTCTGTAGTGTCATAATATTCTGAAAATTACATTTATCAGGTCGAAACATCTCTTCCCACAAATAATCTTGTCTCGGTTTTTCTAATAAGGTCTATTTTATCAATGTATGGGGGGGGGAAGGAATAAATATGAGTGCTATAATAAATATGCCATGTTGGGGAAGTGATTGAAGATATTTTTCATGTTCAAAAATCTGATATTTACCTCTTTTACAATTCTTATTTTTTGCAGAAATGAATTTGAGATGATTTAACTACACCTTTTAGACCCTAGCTAGATTACTAGCTTTTAATAACTAGTTTTACTAAAACTGATGTAAAACAAGTTATGTTAACTCAAACTGTGCCCTGTCCATTCCTGTGGGTCACTAATAGGACAAAATTATCATATCCATATCCAGAACTATTTTTTTTTTGGATCATACTACCTTTCAGGATCCTCCTTTGCGCAGGGTTTCCCTTGGCCAAAATTGCCAAAAAAACCCAAATCCATCCAAATCTTCTTATAACCTTCCAAAAATAAAGAAAACTATCCAAAACCTTTAATTATGTTATATTAATTATGTAACAACCCTATGCAAGTTTCCAGAATCCCCCGGTTGAAACAGGCCGAACTATCCTTCTTAGTTTCACGGTTTAGCTGCCCAGAAGCATGGTAGTAGGTTTTTGCGGAGCGAATTATGAACCCTAAATGGAACAATATATAAATTTGATAGGGGATATGGAATTCTATGTCTGAATTTCTTTGTTTTCTTCCCGCTTTTCACTCCTTTTGCCTGCAAAATTTCCCAGAAGAATTCCCCAATTTCCCCAGTCCGAGGAGGTTTTCTGTGAATTAATTCAATTTCAGAATTTTTAATTTAAAATTTGTAGAAATTTAATATTCTTATCTGTACATAATATCAGGGATATTACAATAAATTTTTTATCATTATTATTATAGCTTAGAGTTTCCTCAACACGTGCAACAAAAGGGGGTGCTACCCTCATGTTGTTTACCACCTAGGCACAAATTGCATTTTGTAGTTTTTTTTCCGTTTTTCATTTTTAATTGAAAATTAGGGAATGAAGCCTCAATCAAGGTTTATAACCCATGAATAAATTGTTAGTATTATAATAGTCCCTTGTCCAATTTGGTCAATTATGTCTCAATTAGGAGTCTTTTCAGTCTATATTTAGTCACTAGCATCATTAGGTCCACATGGCCTAATTGGGACACGTGTACCAGTTACTAGAGTGTGGGGAACACTAGTTGAGGCTAAGTGCCACTGATTTCACTTGCATGCATCATTTTAGGCACCTCCTAGACCAATCCATACAATTTAGGAGCCACTAGGAGTGTCGGAACCAACCTCCAGTTGAGTTTAGTTAGTGACTAGTTAAGCCTAGTTAGGAGTCGGTTATATTCAATTATATCCAGTTACATTAAGTTGGCACCAGTAATTGATTTATTGAATTTGGGAAGGCACCTTTCCTCACTTGCCACATTTAGTTAGACTAGTTAAATGATTCTAACTGACTGAGGCACTGATTTAGACAACTGGAGCTAACTAGTTAGGCTCCGATAGTGATTTAGAGATGTCTAGTTATCCATGCAGTTAAGTAGAGTCAATCAATTCAAATTCCTCGCTCATGCATTCGAATTGACTGGTTATTAATACCAATGTATTACATAGTCATTAATTGTCCATTTTTTTACTTTTGATTAATGAAAGCTTATAGAGTTGCAAATCATTATTGCACTATTTCATATCATATTTTGAGTAAAAATTCTTGTGTGAGATCTATTTGTGAGTTTTTCCTTGGTTCATAGATTTTTGTGAGATCAATTTTAATATGGCATCAAAGCCTCGGTAGGACAAGGCACCTCTCCTTCAACAGATCTTCTATTGGATCAAAAAATTTGAGCAAAATTGCTCCCTCCATCACTGCACCGAAAGCAGATAATTTACCACATAAATCCTAAGCAAAGGAATTGTTGATTAATCTATCTTGATTGACTACACTGGGTGTGAAGAAAATTCCAAAAGTGTATGTTTTTGAACTTACTTTGTCTGTTTTGTTAATTGCCGGTACAATTTCAGATGGATTTGAAATTATCAGTTCCTCTTCTTACTCCATCCACAAGATATTCAGAATGGAAATTGAAGATGATTGCATCTCTCAAGAGAAAATGTCTCTATGAGGTGTCTATTGGACTTGGTAAAGAGTCTTATGAGAATGAGAATGACTGGATAAATTAAGGTGATGCAGCTTTTGGAGCAATAGATCTGGCCCTCTCTCCTAGCTTGTGCTACCTTATTGTTTCCCCTGAATACCCAAAGGACTTACGAAAAAAAATGGATAGAAAATTTGACAAGCACAATGACAATCATAATAGCACTTTGGAGAGCACACCTATCACCACAATAGTTTATAATTCAAAAGTATCAGCCTCTACTCTCTCTGATGAAGTTGTTCAAGATGAAGAAGAAGCAGAATCTTCTACATAGTCAATTTGAATTGAATAAATTCTCCTTGCAGTGACTCCTTCTCCTGCTACTCCAGGATTTTATGAGATCTCTGATATCTCATATTCTCATATGGATGATACAAAAGAAGACATTTGAATATCTGATATTGGAGAAAAATCTCCTTCAATTCTATGCAAACATTCTCTAGTGTTCCTCCTTTAAATTATGTGCAAACTTTTCCAGTGACTGCTTTAGAGAATGAAAAGGAATGGTTTTTTGTTCAAGGCTGAAATATATCAGTTTCTTGGGTGTTCCTCAAATGGTACGAATTCTGAAGCACCTTTTCTCTTTTATCAATTGATTTTAGTTTCTCTACATGGGTCTAGTTTTCATCCAGCGGTTGTCTATATTTCTGATTCAGTAGAGCACATTATTCTTCTTCCAAAGAGAAAGATTCCTCCAGACATAATTATGAACAAGTATACATGCCAGGGCCTAGGATACCTATGCATAGAAGAACAAGATTGATCCTGATTCTACCTGCTTAGTTTGAGGGCGGATTTTTTTCCATGTGGTTTTTTCCCCGTTTCCTTGTTTTAAGCAGTTACTTTTCTTTAGTTGTAATGGGTGACCTATGGTCTTAGTTACTAGGGCCCAAAAATTTTCCAAGTTAGCATTCACGGGAAGTGTTAGGATTATAATCCTCCCTTGTCCAATTTGGTCAATTATGTCTAAATTAGGAGTCTTTTCAGCCTATATTTAGTCACTAGCATCACTGGTTCTGCATGGCCTAATTGGGCCACATGTACCAGTTACTAGAGTGTGGGGAACACTAGTTGAGGATAAATGCCACTGAATGCACTTGCATGCATCATTTTAGGCACCTCCTAGACCAATTCCTACAATTTAGGAGCCACTAGGAGTGTTGAAACCAACCTCCTTCAGTTGAGTTCAGTTAGTGACTAGTTAATCCTAGTTAGGAGTCATTTACATCCACTTACATACAATTAGCACCAGGCATTGATTGATTGCATGCGGGAAGGTGCCTTTCCTCACCTACCACATTCAATTAGACTAGTTAACTGATTCTAATTGAATGAGGCATTGATTTAGACAACTGGAGCTAACTAGTTAGGCTCTGATAGTGATTTAGACATGTCTAGTTATCCATGCAGTTAGGTAGAGTCAATCAATTTGAATTCATATCCCGTCCATTTGATTTTACTGGTTATTAATACCAATGTATTATAATGTAATTAATTATCCATTTTTTTTACTTTTGATTAATGAAATCTTATACAGCTGCAAATCATTATTGCACTGTTTGATATCATATTTAGAGTAAAATTGCTTGTGTGATATCTATTTGTTAGTTTTTCCTTGGTTCACAGATTCCTGTGAGCTAAATTTTAATATAAAGTAGGACAATAAGGTAGTTCTCAACCTAAGTATTTTGGCTCAATTAATCAACAATAAAATAACCCAAACCATTTTGGCATGCTCACACATGGAGTAGGTGAAATAGTGAAATGTGACAACTAAAAAGTTAATTATGAAGGGGAAACTATATGGATATATGTTACATGACTCATGCACCCTTCAGGAATGGAAATGGTGAAATATGGGAATAATGTGTGTTATGTCTATGACTAAAGTGAAATGTGATCAAATAATGGATGACACCTAGACAAAATGATGGGGAAGTAATGCAATGTAAGTGTGGGAATGGGAGGCTTGGAGGAAAATACTCCACCATGAGGACACAAAAACTAAGTGCGGAAATATAATAAACCCAATTCATAATTTAAGATAAAATATTTAATAAGTTTTGATTAATTTCCTACCACTAGCCTAGATAGTTGGAAACCACATGCATCACATAGTCAACACTTTCCATGTATACCCCAAGAGCACTTTAATCATGATTCTAGGTTTATGTTGTCCACTTTATTGACAGCCAGAATTAGTAACTTTGCTTTCCTATAGATTATGTCTTATTCTGCATTTATCCAACTTTTATGTGGATAAGGTAAAGCTAGACAACTAGGAAACTGATATATTTTGTTTCCAACCCATATTCCATGATTTTCTCTCCATTTTCCAGGATTAGCATGTTTTCCCATCACTCTTGACAACTCACTCATGCTTTTTCTAATTCGTGAGGCCCTTGACTGATTTGGGAAGTTCTTTAGCCACCTGTGGGGGTTTATCATATTTAGTAAGACGATCTTTCTAATCTTGATAAGTTGTTTCCAATACAACTCGATTTTACCTATGAGTGAACACTATTTATGTACACTATTATTCATCATTATTCAATGGAAGGATACGCTCCAATATTCATCTCTTCATTCATGTGATTCAGTCTTTTTTTTCTCTATTTATTTTTGTATGCTTGTGAGAATTATATGAGTATCAATATATATTTCCATTGTTTATTCTTAGCATATTTACTCATATCATTGGAGTTGTGATTTATACACTAAGATGAAGAGGTGAACTCAGTATGCAACAACTCAATTGTAGTGGAAATCATAACATTATGAGCAAGGGGAATATTAATATGGTCTCCTCAATAATGGTCAATCAAAGAGAAATGTCTCCCACAAGATGGTCATCTAAAAACTCCAAATCATACTGTAATGATACAAAAATGATAAATGGTACCAGGCATTCCATCCATTTTTACAAGGAACTATATTGTTCCAACCTTATACCAAGTATTACAAATACACTGAAGGGATAATGATTTGTGTAATATGTGCATTATCAACACATACACTAGGTCCCATCACCAACATGTCATCACAATATTGAGTGATATAAAATTCTTGTGGTGATATGAATCCACCCAAAAAATAGAATCTTGCTAGGATCTATGGGAATAAACACATATGTGTACATTAAACTCTACCCTTTATATATCACACACCCAAGAAGTAGTTAGGAGTCATAAGGGTAATGCCAAGGGTAGAGCATGTGACCATAAAATATACCTATCTTGGAACTGTGTGGTGAATCAGCTTGTCCTTTAAAATTGACTTTGGTACTTGAATTTAAAAAATAGACGCTTGACTTTGGTTCTTGACTATAAAATAACATGTTTTTTTGGTTCTTAGAAACCAAGAAAACATAAGAGTGTTAATTATTATGGTATTGTCAATGTGTTTTTTCATGTGCAGGTTCCACCAGGAACACAAGAATTAGTTCAATATTGAGCAGATATTATAGAAGACAATTCATTTCCCAGAGGATCCATGCTGGTTAGATGTGTGCTAGTAAGAAACTACCCAAGTGGATCTCCTTGTTGATATTTAATTCTATTGTAAGAAGACTATTGATAAATTAGCTCATGAACCTAATGGAGCATGGGTTGAACCTAGAAATTTGAATGGTTGAGTATGGGCTTAGGTTTTTGTACCCAAAATTCAATTGTCTCATGGGGATTTATTTCCTTTTTTTCCCATTCTATTTTTGGTGGGATCTGACACCAATTCTCAACATGATATGCATTCCTAATAGTGAAAATAATAGAAATTATAACCAGATAAGGAGCCATGTTTTAAGGTGTCAATAATACCTATAAATTCATGTGTGTAGAGAAATCTAGTGGGGAATCCATAGGTATCAACCCTAGCGAGAATTTCAAAGCATTAAAGACCCAAACACCCATAGAAAAACCCATATTTGGAAGCCTGGAAATTGAATTTCGTGGTTGAAGATTAGTGTGGCATGGAATAAAGTATTGAAGAAAAAATTGAAGTTAGATAGAGACCAAAGGATTGAACGGATTGATAAACCAAATGAAATAAAGAAATATCTGAAGATTTAGTAGCTTGGACCTTTCTGTTCCCATTTTGAATAATATTGGAGGGAAGGGGTTCCTAAGGGACTGTGCAGTAGAGAAGAGGACCTTCCTTGTGTTGGGTGTGGTAGATAATGTGGCTGCCAATGCTGATGAAGCTAACTGAGATTCATGTAGCTCTGTGGTTGAGCTCGTTATCTTAGCATTCTTCTTTGTTGTCTCTCTACATGCTTGAAAAATCTAGTTGGATGTTGGCTTAGCATGAGTCTGTACTCCTATTACTATAAGTGAGCTTGAGTAGTTCCTCCTCAGTGAATACATATCCTGGCTTCTGGTGGCCTCTCGGTAAAGAGATAAAGTGTTGGATGAAATGCATATGGTTGGTTGGAACGATGCTCTTACATGGCCAGTTTTTTTGGCAACTTCATTGAGAAGACAAGTGTTTACTTGTTAAATTATTATTGTGTTTGAATGTGTATGATTATGATTATTATTTTTGTGATGAATATGTTGATATATGCATGGTGTGTGTGTGTGAATTGAGTTTATTTTTTCTATGTATTTTTATTAGGAATTTGCACATGCATTTAAATGTTTATGAATTTTGTAATATGATTAAGGGGGAGAAATTTAAAACTTCATAAATTGTTTATGTCCCCCAAATTTTTAACAATGGCCACATAAACCTCATCATATTTCCTCAACTACATTCCAATTTTGGCCCATCCATTCAAGCAATTAACCAATCCTTATTTTGGATCCGTGAATTAAACATCTAGGAAATTCAACATGGTTTTCCCCAAAACAATTATCTCATGCATTTTGTCAAACAAATCATGTGCACCCTGTAAATTTTTGTTGTGCATATAAATTTTTGACCCATGTAGTAATAGTGTTGTAACCTTGGCTCTAATACCACTCTAACATATACTTGGTATCCTTTCTCCACTATGAATACTATGGGGTACCCAAATATACATATAAACTCTGCCCTTGATACCAATTTCAAATTTATTCCATTGACTCATTATTTTGTTAATTTTACAGTAGAAGTGTGTGTGTGTGTGTAGCATCCAATTATATAAAATACCCATTCTAATCATTCCTACCATAAATGCATCAATCCATTCTTAGTGAATTTGTGCACATAAACTTTTCCATAAACAATAATTTAAACGACATGCTAACACTTAGAATTTACCCCCAGATGTGAAAGGATAATCTCAAGGTAACCAAAAAACCAATCTTTAGGAGGAAAGTTAGATTATTTCCTTATAGAGAGGGATCTCTCAGTAAACAAACTAACGAGCCAGAAATATTTGAAAAGAAATAAAATTTAATAGTAAGTGGTTGAAACTAGTGCTCATTGGGCATGGATTCATATATGAAAAACAAGTAATAAAAGTGATTTGCAATGGAATTTTAAACAAAGGAAGGGTATCTACTCCTTTACAGTCAAAATGTTGATTGTATAATGATAAGGAAGATTAAATAAATAGTCTCAAGATGACTCCAATGCTAACTTTAGTGGAATTTTTTTTGTGAATGCATGAAAGTAAAGGATCAGAGCATATGATTATGAATTCTAACCCAATATAAACTCATTCAAGCATGAAAAGAGAACAAAATGGAAAGGTAAACAAGAAAAACATTCACATGAGGAGAGAAAGTACAGATTGTATAGTAAATAACACAAGAATATATGCAAAAAACCTGCTTAGCTCTGAAATCTTTATTGATCTTTGAAACTCTTATAAAATCCATTTCTTTCTCATGGGTTCCAACCCTCAATACATTGTAAAAATTTGCTTAAATACATTAAAAAATTATCCTTGAGCTGATAATTGTTTCTATGCTAAAAAACGAAAAATAACTGCCTTATTACATTTTTCATTTGATTTATAACAAACTAACTACTCACAAATTGTGGAAATTGAACCCAAGAGATAGAACAATTACACTCACAAAATTGCTAATCAAACATGCAAAATTCACACCAAAGGAGACTGAAATTGGAGCATAACACTAATCTGTATTCAATAAGTGTACAATAGCCAACCTTGTGAAGTAATAGGCTATTGAAATATATCATTACATGAGATAATTGAGTGCATAAATATGCCATTCGAAATAGTCAAAAAGTAGGCTTACTAAATCTACTCAAATCCCCCATAAGGGCATAAAGCAGTTTCCAAATCTATGAAGATGATCACGAATTTGATAAGTCAAGTGGGAAAGCTAAAGAGGGATGGAAAGAAAACTCATACACACTTTTATTTGGAGAAAATAAGGGAGGATGATGTGGGCAAAAACAAGTCAACTCCACCTAGTCTAGCTTTTCGTTTTGCCTTAAATCAGAATAAAACAAGGAAGCTTTTCAGAAAAAGTAGATATGCGCTTTGGAGGATCTGGAATAAAGAAGACATGATAAATTGGGTTTTAGGTATGTTTCCCAAGTGCTCCATGCCTCATTTTTAGCATGTGTTGACTTCTAGGACTTGCAGAAGGCAACTAGCATAGAATGCAATCTAGGAAACTAGGTAATAAGCCAAAAATAATTAAATTAATGTCTAAGGTAGGTAACTATGGGGTGATTATTTTAAAACCCACCATTAAGCCTGATTTTATGAGTAAATATCAGAAAACTATAGGCCCTAGCAACAAGGCTTAGTCACCCTTTACATACTGCTTGTCCATACAACCAAGGAAAGAGGCAAAAATCCCAGTGGAAAAATCCTCCCTTAAACATGGACAAGAAAAAGCAAATTTTGGAAATATTGTCATCAATCATGGTTCACAGCATGATCAAAAATCCCCAATACTGATTTGATATTGTTGAAGGTATTCTCACAAAAAAACTTGGTGAAGATGTCTGCTACTTGTTCTGAAGATGCACAGAATAGTAGATCAATGGTGTCATCATGCATATACTTTCTGATGTAGTGCATATGGATCTCAATGTGCTTGGTTCACTGTCTCTGAACCAGATCATTGTATATTTGAATGGTGATCTTATTATCACAGTAGATAATAGTTGAAAAATCTGATTCAAAGCCACATTCTACAAGTATCCCCTGCAACCACAAACATTGAGTTGCTGCATTTACAACTCCTCTATACTTTGCTTCTGTAGATGAGAGTGTTATGGAACTCTGCTTCTTGCTTGACTAGCTGATTGGTCCTTCTACAAGCATGAACACATATCCTGATGTAGACTTTTGATCTGTGTTGTCACTTGCCCAATCACAGTCATTAAAAACGTATCCAATGGTTACACTATATATATTCATCACTATAAGAGTACCAACACCCCAAAAGAGGGGTACAAAGACCTCACCACTAGTTTGCAACACCTTATGGGCTTCATATGCATGATCATAAGGATACTACATGGAAATGACCATATACCGTCTAAGGGACATCAAAACATTTATGTGAGTTCAAGACTTAAACTTTCAAGGACACCAAGGACCCCATAAGAATGGGTTCCAATATACCACCATCAGTGTGGGTTCTAACACCTAAGTCTCCACATGCAAGAGTATCAAGATCTAATATTGTGGACTCAAGGACCTCACAAGAACTTAACAACCTCAAGGCCATCCAATGCAAGCAACGGGATTCACCATCAACACATCAAATACTTTACACACATGAGCCACATCATCCATCCAACAACCAATCAAGAGACTAAGACAAGTACAAGCATAACAAGTATCACAAAGACAAGTAACCAAATATCAACCATGAGTAAGGAACTCAACAATGGACTCAAATGGGACCAAGATACAACTTAGGGGCACTTGAGCAAGTCAATGGGTAACCAGGGCTTTTGTCATTGTTCCAAGGCCTCCAAGGGCTTCAAGCTTAGGCTTGGACAAGGTCAAAAGGGCTCCTCTTGCACAAAACAGCCATAAACTAAACACTAACCATCAGGCACTCCACAAGGGGCACCAAGGACTCAATAGTTGGCATCAATGACCATATACTGTTGGCATCAATGACAAATTAATCAGCAATCTCCCCCTTTGTCATTGATGACAATACCATAACTCCTCGTCAGAACAAGCTCCCATGTCAACAAAACTTCTCTCCCCCTTTGGCATCAATGGCAAAGGGAATTTTCTTTGACCATATTGCTCCCCCTTAGGGAATGCTCCCCCTTAGGCAATGATCCCCCTGTCATCAACTTCTCTTCCTTTTCAACTTTTTTTCCTCTTTGGATTAATGACAACAAAAACTTCTTTTGGCACTACTTCTTCCCTTATCATTGATTCTTATTTGATGGACTTGTATATTGTCACATAGATACTTCTAGAACCAACTACTATACGATACTCAAATATGATAATCAGGTACATATCTCCTTTTACACAGTACACTTCATATCACTAGTCAATAGTCTTCAAAATGGCATTGGGTCTTTCCCAAGATTTTCATCATTTCTATTTTGATCTACTAACTTTATTCTCCATACTTTGGCAGGATGATGGTTGTTCATGTCATTCGATTGAACTTTCTTTCTTCTCCAAACTTTAACCTGTCCCTGCACCCTGCAATGTTTTGTGAAATGACCATAATGATAACAATTGTAACATTGAATCAAAAATGTACTTTTATTTCTTTCTGGAGTGATTTTTCCATGAGCTCTACAATGAATGGCTTTGTGACGACAGTTGTAACACTTGTAGCAGTGACCATGGAACCTTATAGGATATCTCTTAGCAGTAACTTCTCTTAATTCATTCTTACTGATCATGGGATCTTCTAAGAATACATGTATTATTGTTAGCCTTTTCTTCTTTTACTATAGATATTTTAATTTCTTCAAGGTTCTTCTCGATCTTCGAATTTATCTTTAACTGAGTAGTTGTTTTGTCCGGGTCTTCCCTCAAGGAGAGGATCTTCAATTCTTGCTTTTGACAAATTTCTATCTTTTCTTGGAGTTGTCTTGTTAGATCTTCTTCTATCTTCTTGACTTCTTCTACATGTTTGTTGAGAGCAAAGATATTGTCCTCCATATTTCCTTTTGAATTCTAATCATCGTCATGGAATTTTTGTAGTTGACCTTGTAGTATATGATTCTCCTTTCTCAATTCTGAGAGGTCCTTTTCAAATTCAAAGTTTGTCAGACATACCTTCCGTAACTCTACCTTCAAGGATTTGATTTCAAGTTCTTGTTTTCTTCTTAACTTCTCTTCCAATATTTATGTTGAGGCCTGGAAATTTGCAGGCAACAATAGCAAGGGATTCTCCCCAGTCAACGTTCCCAACTAGACTGTGACTGTTTGGTATAGGGAATTCGTCCAATTTGAGGTCCAACTACCGTAGGTCAAGTAACAAAAACAAAGGTTTTACCGGTTGCGGCCCAGTCCACCATGTATATTTTTGTAATTTTGACTTAAAGTATGATATGCACGTGCCTAATTAACAATGCAGAGTGATAAGGATGCAGGGAGCAGTCACAACATGATGCACAGTTTCTTACCTCTCATCTTAGAACTCACAAGCGTCTAAATCACAAGTGCAGCAAGAAAGTAAATCTAACAAAACTATCTCTAGAAAGCTGGATATTAATTCATGAGTAATGCACTACTGTTCATGTGTTATGGCAAATCGTAGATAGCTGTTCTTATAACCAAACATATAAACATGAGTAAAAGTATACATGACAAGATATCTCATCAACAATTAAAACATCCCATTACTCATAGTGGAAGAACATCATGAAGATACTGAAGAATATTTAGACAAGAACATAGGTTCAAGAAGTTAGAACACTCTCACAGCTAATGAAACATAGTTGAAAACGAAGTAGTTCCCATTCAACATCTCTCATTTAAACACATTAATCCATTCCACATAGCACTTTCTCCAACAGGTAAAAGTTTCACTTTCTGGTTTGTAAAACGAAATAGTTCCTCTTACAAGCAAAAGTTTACAAGTTTGCCAGGGGAAAAAGTGCCTGTAACTTCTAACTTTCAACTATTTAAACAAGCAGTAGACTGCTTGGGTTCCCCCAAAATGCATGACTTTTCCCGTTCTTTGAACCTTTCATATCCCTCTTTTACATCTTTTTTGTGCATGCTCATGATCGGCTGAGTAACGGATGGATATTTCAGATCTGTCCCTTTGTTGCTTTCAGTTTTGTCTTTTACTTTGCCCACACCCCTTGAGATCCTGTTTCCTATCAGTACCTTCGTGCCGCGGCAATATGGAAAGTATTTTGGATCTTCCTATAGTTAATCAATGTACATCATTTACCGGGATTGCATTCTAAACAAAACGTCAAATTAAACCAACTGAAACGGCTAATCCACAAGAAATGGCCAGGTGCACCACTTTTTCTAAGAAAATTAATAATGCCGACACCACTACCTCATCCACCTACAGGCTCGACAGACATCACCAACGACGAAAAACATGAAACTCATTGGTGGCTCAAAAATACTAACATCGGAAGGGTAGATATATTCACAACCGCATAAGCGGGTCCTGACAACGATGGATAGTGCGAAACACTTTAAGCACATCAGAGTCGGAAGAGTTAAGACTAAGCTACAGGCAGGAAAGCTCTCAATCGAAATTCAGAGGGATATCGACATCTGAAGACGAAATCTTTGCACAGCCACAACGGCGGAAGAGGAAAGACTACGGCTTCTGACTAAAATACTGATATGCATCAGGGGGTGGAGCGCTTTGCACTTCGGACGCTTAATTTCTTTGGGAGCCACAACGGCAGAAGAGGAAAAGACTACGGCTTCCGATCAAAAAAAAATTGATGTCCGATCAATAGAAAATATTAAGTGTTCGGACAGCTCTGAAATTCAGCAGCGGACAAAATCTATTTCACCTTCGAAACAACGACCCTTCAAAAACAATTAGCAAAACAAAACTCAAATTTGCCATCCAAACAACTTCAAAACACATGCAACTTCCGAAAACCAGGACAAGAGTTAATCTTCAAAAATCATTCAAAATTAAAGCATGATCAAAAGTAGTTCACGGATCCAAACGATTCAAAGCAATCTTAAATGATGACGAGGGGACCAAAATTTAAAAAATTTGGGGAGAACAGTTGCAGCTACAACAATTGGAGATTACTTGGTGAACCTAGATCTCTGGGCGATTATTATTTAAGTGACAGACTGTTTAACAACAAATGCATCTATCGAATTCTTCCAGCTATCTGGATTTCTCAAATGATAGAAGTGTGTACCTTTAATAATTGATGATAGTCCAATTTGGGAGAGTGGAAACCAAGATTTTCAAGTCCAGGTAACTCTGTTGAGGCCAAAGGATGAGTTTCATTATTACTTTTGTCTTCATGTAGCTGACAGCTCAGACACCACAAGATTCTAGCATATGGTAAACAGACATATTCATTTGTTCCTCATTCCCATGCCACTTTAGCACCTTTTGCGCTTTCGAACTTTTGTTCTTTTTATATGAGTCCTCCTGCATGCCTTTCTTTCTGAATTTTAATTCAGGCTCCTCTATCCCAAGTGTCCTTTTGTGTGAGCGGTGTATTTCACGTTTCAGCTCATGCATGGAGAGGAACTTTTGGCAATATAGTACTTATGATTCAGCATTTTCTTTGATGTATGATGCTTTCATAGGATTTTTGACTCTTATCTGCCTTTTGGCATTCATTTCTTGGCATGGGATCATTTATATTTAATACACTGTTTACCTTGCTCCTTTCCATGGGTCCTTTGCTGTCATCCCCTAGAACATTTTAAGTGTGAAGTGGATGGAGCCTCAAAATAGTATTCCAGACTCTCTGAATTTGATTTATTTTACCAGGGTTAAGCAGGACTTCAAAGCTCACATAGCTATTCGAGAAAACTGCTAAACTGGAAGAAGTTATTTTAGACAAATAGTAACACACAGTCTTATGCCCAAGAATGTTAATCATTCCCAAAAAATTTGATGTTCCCCATGCAACCGCTGGTTCACTCCCTTTACTGAAATCAATAAAACTTAAACTGAAACAAGACTAAAATCATGACTCAAAAGATGACCAAAACAGATTATTTATATACACGACAGAAGAACTCAAATAAACTCAGGAAAAATAAGGATTGAGAACCAAACCATTTACTGGTAAGTTCTCTTCCCACCCTTGTAGATCTTGCAATTTATATGTAGAAGGGCCAAGCTTTGCCACAATCTAAAAAGGGCCTACCCACAACTGCTAGAATTTAGTATGCTTTCCTTTCTTATCATGGGGGTGGTCCCACTTGAGAACCAAATCTCCTACTTCAAAGTCTTTTGTCCCAGCCTTATGTTTGTCTAACCATCTCTTTATTACCTCTTGTTGTTGCTTAAAGCATTCTCTGGCCTTAGATCTAGCCTCTTCTGCTTTCAGAAGATTATAAATTCTCATTTGTAAAACTTCATTCTCCGACCCTCTAGACTCTTGAGCTATTAGGGAGGAGGGTAGAATGATATTGGGGGGAAGGATGGCTTCTTTACCATACACAAGGGTATATGGTGATGCTCCTATCGAAGACTTGGGGGTGACTCTATCAGCCCAAAGGGTGTTTGGTAGCGTTGAGTGCCAACCCCTCTGGTTTTCTATCACGGTCTTCTTTAAAATTCTTATCAGGTTTTTGTTAGTAGATTCAGCCAGGCCATTTCCTTGTGGATAGTAATTAGAAGAATAATGCAATTTTGTCCATTTATCATGAGCAAAAGAAGTTAATTTAATTGATGAAAATTAGGTAGCATTATCAAAGACTAATGAAACAGGAACTCCAAACCTAGTTATGATATGGTCTTGTAGGAAACTGATGACTGCGTCCTCATTTATTTTGCGCAATGGGATGGCTTCAACCTAGTGAGTGAAGTAATCGGTTACGGTTAGAATGTACTTGTGTTGTAGGGAAGAGTTCGGCTTTATCTCCCCAATATTATCCATCCCCCATTGCTCGAATGGCTCCATGATCATCACAGGCTTCAGTGGTTTGGTTGCGTTAGATTGTCTTCTACCACACCTTTGACATATGTCACACTTCCTGACATGGGCGTGTGCATCTTTGAAAAGCATAGGCCAATAGTAACCTGATTTTGTGTGCTGTAGTATCTCCCAAAAAATGTCCCCCAACAGGTCCATCATGCAGTTCTGTCATTACTTTCTTTGCATCCTCTTTTTCTAAGCATCTAAGAAGAACTTCGTCGTAGTTTTTTTGAATAATATTCCTTCAACAATTTGATAGGAGGCTGATTTGAGATGTAGTGCTCTTCTTTGCTTAGAATTCCAATGTTCGGGAAACAACCCTACCTGCAGGTAATGTACGAGGTCTCTATACCAAGATTCGGGAGCTGTAAACAAAGTACATACATCCATTAAATGTAATTCAGCCTCGTCCTCCCAAGCATGTTCGTTGTTGTTTCCATTATCAGCCATTAGTTTGCATAACCCTTGTCCTTTAACTAGAGAAGCTACCTTGAACTTGAGTTCATATTCTTGGAGAGATGTTACCCAATTGCCCCTTCTTTCTCCTAGTTCCTTCTGTACAAAAAGGGACCTCACAGCTGGGTATGGGACGATCACCTTGGTTCAATTTTTTAATATGTAGGGCCTGAATTGTTTTACTACTTTGAATACTGCATAAGCTTGTTTATCAATAGCCAGGTAGTTTAATTCGGCCCCTTGTAGACCAGTACTCATGAAGGATATTGGGAATTCATCCCCCCCATCTTCCTTTTGAGTAAGCACAGCTGCTAGCGAATCATCAGACGCAAAAGTATATAGAATAAAATCTTTATCGAAATATGGGCTCTTTAGGGAGGGTGCATGTGCAACAATAGTTTTAATCTTGCTGAATGCATTCTTCTCAATCTCGGTCCATTTGAACTGTGCACTCTGCTTCACCATTTGCTGCATAGGCTTGACAATCTGAGTGAAGTCTGGCACAAATCTTCGCACGAAGTTTATTGTTCCCATAAATGATTGCATCCCTTTTTATTATGGGGCAAGGGGATTTGTTCAATGGCCTTAACTCTTTCTGGATCTATAGAGATTCCCTTCTTTGAAACTATGTGACCCAGCAACTTGCCTTCTGTGACAATGAACACACATTTCTTGGGATTGAGTGAGATGCCATATTTCTGACAGCGTTCAAAAATCTGCTTTAAATGAAACGTGTGCTCTTCTCTCCTCTTTGAGAATATTGTAATATCATCAAGGTACACTACAGCACTATGGCCAATCAATCCGCAGAAAGCTATGTCCATTTCCCTCTGAAACGTAGCACCAGCATTTATAAGCCCAAAAGGAATTCTTCGATAAGCGAAGGTTCCCCATCTGGTCCTGAATGTTGTCTTCAATCTATCTTCTTCGGCTACTAATACTTGATTGTAGCCTGAAAAACCGTCTAATAATGAAAATAGTTCAGAACCTGAGACCATTTGTAGAAGTTTCTCCATGGGGGGAACAGGGTATTTATCTTTATCTGAAGCACAATTTAAATTCTTGAAGTCCATGCATAGCCTGATTTCTCCAGACTTTTTCCTCACTGGAACCAAATTTGAGACCCATTCAGAGTGTCTGACCTTAAAAATGATTCTAGCATCCAAAAGTTTCTTAACTTCACTCTGGATCAGAGGTTCCAACTTTGGATGCATTTTTCTTAAAGGTTGTTGATAAGGTTTGACACCAGATCTGATGGGAATAACATGCTGGATGATGCTAGTGTCATATGTCTTCAAATCTTTGTATGTCCAGGCGAAAACATCTTTATATTTCTTAAAAAGGCTGATGAACTTATCTCTTTCTGCTAGCGAACAGCATTTGCCCAAATTCACACATTTAGGATTTGTTTCAGTCCCTAAATTTATCAGCTCGAACTATAGATATGAGCTATTAGTCTTCACGTTTTCCAGTCTTCTAAACTTTTCATTTAAATCGAACATTATTTCCAAGGTTCGGACCCCTTTAGGGATGAAATTATCATACTTCAGCTCGGCTTGATGTTCTTCATCATCTATAATTTCCCCTTTAAATACTTCGTCATTTGTTAAGCATTCTATAATCTGTTGGTCATCATCAAACACTCATAGGTTGGTGATCATATCCAGGACCGATGGCCTGAAAAGCAATTCAATGGAGCATCGATTATTAGTAGGCACAATCCTAGCAGCCGATGTGGCTAACAAGTCAGCTGCTGCATTCTTAAGTCTTGTAATTGAAATAATATTGAATGCATTAAAACACTTGAGTAGGTCCCATACCTCATTTTGATAAGCCTTTAAGTGAGGAGAAACACCATGTATTTGATTCCGGATCTGTTTTACAATTATTTCAGAATCTCCAAAAACTTTTAGATTACTTACCTTTAATTCAATTGCTTTTCTTAAACCCTACACCAGTGCCTCATACCCAGCTATATTATTCATACATTCAAACTCTAATCTACATGAAAGAAAATGTTTATTCTTCTGGGGGTCGATCAGGACACAGCCGGCCCCTGACCCTTCTAGTGTCTTAGAGCCATCAAAAAACAAAGTCCAAAAATCACTAACTACTGTATGCGAGTCTATTCCTACTGCTAAGTCTACTATTTTACAGTCAATTTCATCATCCTGTGAGAAACGAAGGAGATCAAGCTGGGTGTCTGACGTGTTTCTGGCTTCTTCTGCTTGGTAATTTCTTGGTTCCAATTCAATAAAATAATTTCCCAACACAGAATCCACTGGTTCATTCTTCTCCTCAAGTTGAGTAACATTGTATTTCATGTGAGGTTCTCTCATAATTTTAATTTGGTTTGGACTTCCTTTATATGGAAGCCACAGATGTGACCAATCAGAGGCAAAATATCCATTTAGTTTGGTCGACCAATCTCTGCTCAGAACAATACCATAAGCGTCTGGTATGTCGGCTACCACGATATCAATAACTTGGCATATTTTATCATTTGATGACAGGCGGACCAAGACATCCTCCATCTCACCAATTACCTTTACATTCGTCCTGTCCAATTGAACAACTCTCCAAGTAGAAGGTTTAGGCTTCCCATTTATCTTTTTACAAACTGATATTGGCATGACGTTAACCAATGCCCCTGAGTCTACCAGGCAATTATGTATGTTGTGATTAAAAATTTCAAAAGTGAGGAGGAAAGGTGGATGTTTGTTCTTAGACTTACCTCCAATGCTAGCTTCTCTAATTTCTTCTTCTTCCTAGGGTCAATTATCAGCAGGCAGCCTCTCATCCGATTCTTCAAGCACCTTCAATAGTCTTTCTTTTTGCTGCGGCACTTTACACATTTTGAATAGTGAAACATTAGTTTTTACCTTCTTTATGTCTTCCACAATGTCATAATACATCTATGGTTTGGTGGGTTGTGGCTTATCAACATTCATTTTTTCTTCAGTGGGCCAGAAGAACGTATCAGTATGCCTAGGATCCTGGCTGGTAATGGTGAATTCAAGAATTTTATCAACTGAGGAATTGTTCTAAAATTTTTTAACATTTTTCTGCAACCTCTTGATTTTAAAGAGTATGAGACTGTCTTCCTTAACCGACCCTTGGCTCCTTGTTGTTACGTTGGTCTCCATGACATCCTTGTAACCCCAATTCTTTTCTTCTTCGGCATCAAAAAATGAAACAGAATTCCACAGAACCATGGTTTCCTCTTCTTGTTCCTTCATTGAAGAGGTACCTTCTTTTCTTTCCTCATCTCCCTCTTCTATTAATTTAGAATCTAACAGCTGATTTATAACCAACGTCATTGAGTTTATCCATTGAGGACAATTCTTTTCAAAGTGTGGTTGTTGGTGGAAAGTGCAAAAATTGTCCATTCCTACCTCTATTAAATTCATAGATGTTGAATTGTGGGGAGGAGGTTGGGATTGATTGTTATCCTCCCTTTTCTTGTAATAGGGCTTGTAGAACTTTTGAGTTTCCTTCTCTTTTTCCAAGTCTATAATTATGTTGGAAAGCTTCTGCCTCATTTTTTCCATACCTTCAAAATCAGGTGATTGCTCTCCCTTAGTTTTATTAAACAACAATGATTTCTTTCCCTCCATTTTCTCTCCTGACCGTTTGGGATAATCTTCAATACTTTCACTTTCATCCTTTACCTTTTCTGCCTCCTCATAGGTTTCTGCTAAAGTAGGCTTGGCCTTCATTTTAGCGAACATGGCCAACTCGGGTCCTAAAGCCAAAGTATAATACTCAATCAGGACTTTATCCCAAGGTTTGTCAACTTCAGAAAAATTCTTGAGGTACGCTGCGAATCTTTGAGTGAAGCTGTGCACCTTCTCCTTTCTCTCTTTCTTCAAGGAACATAGTCCTTTCATGAGGACTACATGAGTCTTTTGAGCCGCATACTTACTTCTAAATATTCTCTTGAAGGTATCCCAATCGGGGATAGGGTTTGCAGGAAAACCAAAATACTATGATGCTACAGCTCCTTTAAGGGTGTGTGGGAATAGTATGCAAACTACATATTCATGCTCCCCAGCCCTTAACCCTTCTATTGCCAAGTAAAAACTTTTCAAGTGGGCATCTACTAGTATCTTCTCACTTGGGTTGAATTTGGGTAGCATTTTTTCAAAGGATTGAGGTAAATAATGTAACGGAGGTGTTAGGTTTAAAGGTGATCTGGCTCTCCATGCGGGTGGTGGATTCGGTGGGTTGGGTGGTTGATTAGCGTTTAGGCCTGCCATGAGTCTGGGTGGAGAGTGAGGGGGTGAGCCAATAGGAGTGTGAGCAGGAGAACTATGAGGAGTATCCGGGCCTTCCTGATTCAAAGGCAATACAACTTCCTGTAAGGCTGTTTTCACTAGTTCTTCCCAATCCCCAACCAATACTGAGTCTTCCAAAATAGGATGATCTTTCCTTTTATATTCTCTTCTGGGAAATTTGGGGATGATTGGCAATCCTCCAATATTCTTTACGTATTCCCTGGTGTGCCTTCTCAGATTATTAACAACGTCGTTATCAACAGAAAAAAAATGTTCTCTACTCCTTTCTTCCGAGATTGGATTATGAAGTCCACTGCTTTCAGAACTGTTACCGGTGGAAAAGTATCGGGAAAATGGGTTTCCTTGGCTAGCCATGCACTGGTGGCCCTCCTTCTAGCGCCAGAAACTATTGAGGCTTGGAAATTCATAGGCAACAACAGCAATGGATTCTCCCTAGTCAACATTCCCAACTAGCCCACAACTATTTGGTATAGGGAATCCGTCTGGTTTGCGGTCCGGCTACCGTAGGTCAAGTAACAAAAACAAAGGTTTTACCGGTTGCAGCCCGGTCCACTGTGTATATTTTTGTAATTTTGACTTAAAGTATGATATGCACATGCCTAATTAACAATGCAGGGTGATAAGGATGCAGGGAGCAGTCACAACGTGATGCGCAGGTTCTTACCTCTCGTCTTAGAACTCACAAGCGTCTAAATCACAAGTGCAGCAAGAAAGTAAATCTAACTAAACTATCTCTAGAGAGCTGGATATCAATTCATGAGTAATGCACTACTGTTCATGTGTTATGGCAAATCGCAGATAGTTGTTCTTATAACCAAACATATAAACATGAGTAAAAGTATACATGACAAGATAGCTCATTAACAATTAAAACATCCCATTATTCATAGTGGAAGAACATCATGAAGATACTGAAGAATATTCAGACAAGAACATAGGTTCAAGAAGTTAGAACACTCTCACAGCTAATGAAACACAATTGAAAACAAAGTAGTTCCCATTCAACATCTCTCATTTAAACACATCAATCCATTCCACATAGCACTTTCTCCAACAGGTAAAAGTTTCACTTTCTGGTTTGTAAAACGAAATAGTTCCTCTTACAAGAAAAAGTTCACAAGTTTGCCAGGGAAAAAAGCGCCTGTAACTTATAACTTTCAACTATTTAAACAAACAGTAGACCGCTTGGGTTCCCCCCAAATGCGTGACTTTTCCCGTTCTTTGAACCTTTCATTTCCCTCTTTTACATCTTTTTTGTGCATGCTCATGATCAGCTGAGTAACGAACGGATCTTTCAAATCTGTGCCTTTGTTGCTTTTAGTTTTGTCTTTTACTTTGCCCGCACCCCTTGAGATCCTGTTTCCTATCAGTACCTTCACACCGCGGAAATATGCAAAGTCTTTTGGATCTTCCTACAGTTAATCAATGTACATCATTTACCGGGATTTCATTCTAAACAAAACGTCAAATTAAACCAACTGAAACAGCTAATCCACAAAAAATGGCCAGGTGCACCACTTGTTCTGAGAAAATTAATAATGCCAACACCACTACCTCGTCCACCTACAGGCTCAACAGACATCACGAAAGATGAAAAACAGGAAAATCATCGGTTGCTCAAAAATACGAACATCGAAAGGGGATACATTCACAGTGCATAAGCGGGTCCTAACAATGATGGATACCGTGAAACACTTTAAGCACATTGGAGTCGGAAGAGTTAAGACTAAGCTGTGGGTGGGAAAGCTCTCAATTGGAAGTCGGAAGGATATCGACATCGAAAGATGAAAGCTCTGCACAGCCGCAATGGCGGAAGAGGAAAGACTACGGCTTCTGACTAAAAGACTGATATGCATTGGCAAGTGGAGTGCTTTGCACTTCGGGCGCTTAATTTCTTTGGGAGCTGCAATGGCAGAAGAGGAAAAGACTATGGCTTTCGATCAAACAAAAATTGACGTCCGATCAATAGAAAATATTAAGTGTTTGGACAGCTCTGAAATTCAACAGCGGAAAAAATCTATTTCACCTCCAAAACAGCGACCCTTCAAAAATAATTAGAAAAACCAAACTCAAATTTTCCATCCAAACAACTTCAAAACACATGTAGCTTTTGAAAACCAAGACAAGAGTTAATCTTCAAAAATCATTCAAAATTAAAGCATGATCAAAAGCAGTTCACGGATCCAAACGATTCAAAGCAATCTTAAATGATGAGGAGGGGACCAAAATTTAAAAAAATTGGGGAGAACAGTTGCAGCTGCAACAATTTCTTTAGCCTTATAGGAACTTGTCTCATTGTCTTTGTCTTGTAGCTTGCAGATCAATTCTTTTTCCTTATCTTCTAGTAGTCTTTTGAGCTTGACAATTTCTTCTGAGTGCTTTTCAATTTCTGTCGCTAACTTCTCAAGTTTGTCTTTCAAATATTTGGATATGGCTTCTTTGATTCTAGTAGCTTCTTCAATTTGGAGTTTTAGATTAATTATGGTCTATGTGGCCTTTTCATATTCTTCTTGATTCTTCTTCTCGGATTTGTCCAATTGCTCTTTCAATACCTATTTCTATTCACATAGATTTTTCACTTCTTGCAAAACATTAGTAATTTCATTGTCTATCATAATATCAACTAAATTTCTATTACTCATCAATGAGTAAGGATTTTCATCATAATATAAAGTGTTGCATTCAATTAATTTAGAATACCTCTTATTTTCTATACCTGATAAACATATATCTTTAAAAGAATTAAAAACAGAGTGTTTAGGGAACATACCTTCATACTTACCTGGATCTTGTACTGAGCCATCTTCTACTTCTTGTTCTTCATTTAGCTGATTTATTTTGAATGACAATTCTTCAGCTGAGTTGCACTTTCCTGTTTTCTCCTTTTGGAGATCTGTTAGATCTTCAAGCATTAATTCCATAACCTCTACTTCCTCTTCTTTATTGGACTATTATTTCTCCAATTTGAGCCATAGTTCCCTAGCTAAGATGCACTTCCCTATCTTCTTTTTTTGGATATCTGCTAGGCCTTCAAGGATGGCTTCCATAGCCACAGAATTATTTTTCTTTGCTTCTTTTTGAGCTGATGTTTTCATTTTCTTTGGAGCTGTATATCCAGTAACAACTGACTTCCATACACCAATTGCCTCAAGATAAGCCTACATTCTCATTTTCCAGATCAAGTAATAATTTGACTCACATGATAATGGTACTCCATTCACCGAGAACCCCATGTTGTGTTAAAGATCTCCTTCAAGCTGATAAGGCTTTCTGTGAAGGACCCGCTCTGATACCAATTGTTGGATACACCAGGAACACAGAGGAGGGGGCTGAATCTATGTGTGCAGTCTTTATTACTTTTTCAACTTTTATAATCAACAACTTATTCAATATTATGCATTATCACATTATCATTATATCATCAGCAGCATTTTTATCATCATCATATCATCATCATCACATAGAAAGCATAGCAACATAGTACACAATATTTTTATGTGGAAACCCAAGTCCTGGGGGGGAAACCATGAAATCCTTTTTAAAATAGTTTTCCAGAAATAACTGGAAGGAAGAAACAACCCCATTATTACAAGACTTCAATTTTCTAGCTTCAACTGAAAGGAGGCTATGACCCCCTGATTTACAGGCTATGACCTGAAGGAAGTTGACACTCCCTAGTTTTCTGGCTTCAACCAGAAGGAGGCTACGACCTCCTTTCCTTGCCTCGTCCTACCACCCTGATATGAATATAGAAATAGCTAAACCGCAAATGCACTAATCCTGTAGACTTGTTAATCAACACTTGTGCTACAGTACATAATCTATACCACACTACACAACCTATACCACACTACACAACAACTGCCACTGCTCATTATCTGATCACCACTCATCAACCGATCATTGTCCATTGTATCAAAATACTCATCAACATGTACAATCAACCTGTACCAATCAATATGTTTCTCACATCAACCAAATCAATCAATCTAATTCTGCACACCAAACTTAGTCCACCTAGGTCAAACCAACTGCTCATACAACTCATCCAATTTGAGTCAAACCAACTGCACATAAGGCAACTTGTGCCAATCTTTCTCAACTGTACCAAGATACTTTTGTACCTTATTGTAGATAACAAGATGGATAAAAAGTAGAAAACCCAAAAGAAACTCTATATCCTTTAATCACACATCCCTCATAACAAGCTTTCCAACGACCCAAAAAATTTGTAATTCTGATTTCGTATGAGAAAGTTATGCCTATTTTAGTGAACATGCCCAGAAATTTTTCTGTCACACAATTTCGCACTTTTCTCCAAAATGTGTGAAATTCGTAAGAGAAGTGGTGATGAAAAAATGAAATGCTTGATATTCTATTTATATGGGTTGTAGAGAAAAAATATTACCTTGATCTGACATGCAATTCAAAATTACAAATAATTAGATTCTATTTTGTTTAGTCGGCTCACCCAAAAAAGGTGGGGTACCCCAACTTCAAAAATCCATATCTCTTCAACCGTAAGGAGCCACGTGACATGCCACCTACCGTTGGAAATGGAATGACAAGGGATATCTCCCATGATGGGTTTATTTTCAATCCCATGGTCTAATACCCTTAAAATATTCAATTTGTTCAGGATTTCAAAGACCCCACACATGAGGGTGCAAAAGACCATACCACCAACTACAAGAGTTTCAAAGTCTTCTTCAACATATCAAGCCACGTCCATGGGCTATACCTCCATCTAAATCCCAATATCCATATAACCACAAATAGTACCATACATCATCATGGTTCAAGGTCTCCATATCATTAAAAACATATCCAATGGTTCCACTATATATCTTCATCACTATAAGAGTACCAACACACCAAAAGAGGGGTACAAAGACCTCACCACTAGTTTGCAAGACCTTATGAGCTTCATATGAATGATAATAAGGATACTACATGGCAATGACCACATAGAGTCCAAGGGACATCAAAAAATTTATGTGGGTTCAAGACTTAAACTTTCAAGGACACCAAGGACCCCATAAGAATGGGTTCCAATATACCACCATCAGTGTGGGTTTCAACACCTAAGTCTCCACATGCAAGAGTATCAAGATCTAATATTGTGGACTCAAGGACCTCACAAGAACTTAACAACCTCAATACCATCCAATGCAAGCAACAAGATTCACCATCAATACATCAAATACTTTACACACATGAGCCACATCATCCATCCAACAACCAATCAAGAGACTAAGACAAGTACAAGCATAACAAGCAGTACAAAGACTAGTAACCAAATATCAACCATGAGTAAGGAACTTGAAAATGGACTCAAATTGGACCAAGATACAACTTAGGGTCACTTGAGCAAGTCAATGGGTAACCAGGGATTCTGTCATTGTTCCAAGGCCTCCAAGGGCTTCAAGCTTGGGCTTGGACAAGGTCAAAAGGGATCCTATTGCACAAAACAACCACAAACTAAAAACTAACCCTTAGGGACACCACAAGGGGCACCAGGGACTCAATAGTTGGCATCAATGACCATACACTGTTGGAATCAATGAAAAATTAATCAACACTTTGAAGCTGCAATGGCTAGAGCCAGCCATATGGAGTCCATCTTTGCCACTGGTGCAAAGGTTTCATTGTAGTCAATACCATGTACTTGTGAGTACCCCTTGGCTACCAATATTGCTTTATATTTCAAATTTGAACCATCAGCATCAAACTTAGTCTTGAAAACCCACTTATGTTGAACTAGCTTCCTCACTGGGGGAAGATCAACCAGTTCCCAAGTGTTGTTCTTCTAGAGCGAGCTGAATTCTTATTTCATGGCTGTTTTCCATCTTGGAACATGTGCTACATATTAATATGTTTGTGGATCTGATTCAACCATCAGATATCACTTCTCATCAAATAGAGGATCTTTCACACAAAGGGCACTCTCAAATTGAGATCTAGTCCTCCTAGTGTCACTAGGATTTCTAGCTAGTTCCCCAGTTGCATGAATGGTCTTTGCTACCCATTTTGGTATTGTAGGACTGTTAGGATCTGCAATCAAATTATCATTATCAAACACATCAGAATCAGCAAACTCATTAGTCTCTTCACTTACAATCAATGGATCTGGTGGTGAAGAAGACACTCCAACTTCAATTGCTACTAAAGGCTCTTCTTGGAACTAAACACTTCTTTCAATGAAATATTTGTTAGTGCTCAAGTTGATCAGCTTGTACCCTTTTGAATCTTTAGAATACCCAACAAATAGGCACTCTTGTCTTTGGGGTTGAAAATCCTTCCTCTTTTCAGTTGGAATTCTAGCCCAAGCCTTTGAGCCAAAAATCCTGAAATGGGTCACATCTAACTTGTGCCCACTCCAAGCTTTGAAAGGAGTCATACCATCAATATACTTATGATGCACCCTATTCTAGATGTAGGATGCATAGTTTATAGCCTCGGCCCAAAAATTTGGTGGCAAAGTCTTAGCCTCCATCATGCAGGTTGCCATCTCCTTCAGTGATCTGTTCTTTCTCTCAGCAACACCATTTGTTGTGGTGTGTAAGGGATTGAATGTTGCATTTGAATACCTACATCTTTACAATACTGAATGAACTTAGACTTGACATACTCACCACCATTTTCAAATATGAGGATCTTGATTTTCCTCCTAGACTGGTTTTCAACCAAGGCTCTAAACACTTTGAAGAGGTCAAAAACTTCAGACTTATGCTTTAGGAAGTGAACCCAACAATACCTAGAAAAGTAATCTATTAAGTTCAATGCATATTTGGCTTAACTCATGGACATATGAGGGAATGGACCAGCAATGTCACTGTGGATCATCTCAAGAGGTGCAGAGGTTCTCTCATGACTAGCTTTCTCATACTTATGCTCTGGGTGTTTTCCTAGGATACAACCTTGACAGACTCCCTTAGAAAACTTGATCTTTGGTAACCCTATGACCATATCTTTTTCACTCAAATCATAAAGATACTTTTAGTTAATATGGCCAAATCTTTCATGCCAAATCTTGATTGCTTCATTAGCATGAATCAGAAGAGCAGAGGGGTTTGAGTAGGGTAGAAGATGGGAAGACTTGTATACCTTCGAAGTGTGGTCTACAACACCTTTTGCTATGACTTTACCATTCAAAATATTAGTGATTTAAACATAATCAGAGGAGAAGATGACCTTATTTGGAGACCTATTATGAGTCATCTGATACACTGACAAGAGATTAGAGGCAAGACCTAGAACACACAACATATTATTGAACTTACCATGGTCAAGATCAATCCTTCCCTTCCGTAAACTGTCAGTGAGAGAGTCATCTCCCAAAACTATTGGTGGACCTTTCGACATGTCAAGAGAGGAGAATGTCTCTTTTGTCAAAACCATATGTCTAGAAGCTCCAGAGTCTATTATGAAGCTAGGTGAGCTTGATGTGCCAGCAACCAAGGCATGTACTCTCTCTCTATCCTCTGAATTTGATTCTCCTTCCCTCTTCTTTGAGCAATCGGGAAGGGAGATGTTATTCTTCTCCAGGAGTTGGGTCAACATGTCAGTTTGCTTCTTCATACAAGAGCTCTTAGGATGATATCCCTTACTGCAGTATGCGCACTTGCTAATTTCTCATTTGTTCTTATTCTTCTGGGAGTTCTTCTTGGAACCTTGGGGCTCCTCTTGATACTTGTTCTTGTTTCTCTTTTGCTCAGGTGGATTTTTATATTTCTTCTTTCTTTTTGAATCCACCCTTGAATCTCCAGCAACCAAAGGTTGGTATTTGGAAGGTTTGATGGTGCCCATCATCACCAACTTATCTTGCTCCTATGTGATGGATTCCATGAACTCTGCAAGCTTAGGCATCTTCCAGGCTCAAGCTGTCAACTTGGTGGCATGGAAGGTCAAAACAAAAACTGATTAGTCAGGACCAAGCTTAGAGAGTATGGCCAAAACTAGTTGCTCTTCCTTCTTTTCGATCCCACAATGTTTCAACTACAAAACAAGGGCCTTAAACTTGGAAAAGTAGAGTTGCAATGATTCAAAGCTACTAGGACTCAAGGGGATAAGATCATTCTCGATTTGATGTCCTCTCATCTCATCTTTATTTCCAAAAATCTCTTCTAGATTCTCCCACACTTCATTTGGTGATTTCAATCCATCAAGATGGAAGAGGAGGTCTATTGAAATGCACAGACACAAAATACCATAGGCCTCACCCCTCCTGTTGTGCCATTTAATTTTCTCTGCAGCTGCATTGGGCTCTGCCTGAGCTACCATAGTCACCCTGTAGATACCTTTCACTCTCAACAATATCTCCATCTCATATTTCCACTCAAATAAATTGAATGGAGTCAAGATTATCTTCTAAGATTGGTCCATAGCTCAGAAACTATGCCCTCCAGTCAGCAGAATGCACTCCCAGTCAAGATGTCAAACCTGAAATAGAAATAAGGAAGGAGAGAATCAATGTAAAAAGGCTCTAATACCATGTGAAAATTGAACCAAAGAGATAGAAAAATTACACTCACAAAATTTCTAATCAAACATGCAAAATTCACACCAAAGGAGTCTGAAATTGGAGCATAACACTAATCTGTATTCAATAAGTGTACAATAGCAAACCTTGTGAAGTAATAGGCTGCTACAATATATCATTACATGAGATAATTGAATGCATAAAGATGCTATTCGAAATAGTCAAAAGGTAGGCTTACTAAATCTAGTCAAATCCCCCATAGGTGCATAAAGCAGTTTCCAAATCTATGAAGATGCTCACAAATTTGCTAAGTCAAGTGGGAAATATAAAGAGGGATGAAAAGAAAACTCATACATGCTTTTATTTGGATAAAATAAGAGAGGATTATGTGGGCAAAAAACAAGTCAACTACACGTAGTCTAGCTTTTCCTTTTGCCTTAAATCAAAATAAAACAAGGCAGCTTTTCAGAAAAAGAAGATATGCGCTTTGGAGGATCTGGAATAAACAAGACATGATAAATTGAGTTTCTAGGATGTTTCCCAAGAGCTCCATGACTCATTTTTAGCATGTGTTGACTTCTAGGACTTGTAGAAGGAAACTAGCATAGAATGGAATCTAGGAAACTAGGTAATAAGACAAAAATAATTAAATTAATGTCTAAGGTAGGTAACTATGGGTTGATTATTATAACACCACCCCTTAAGCCTGACTTTATGAGTAAATATTAGAAAACTATAGGGCCTAGAAACAAGGCTTAGTCACCCTTTACATACTGCTTGTCCATACAACCAAGGAAAGACGCAAAAACCTAGTGGGAAAATCCTCCCTTAAACATGGACAGGAAAAAACAAATTTTGGAAATCTTGTCATCAATCATGCTTCACAGCATGATCAGAAATCCCCAACAATGATTTGAGATTTCTGAAGGTCTTCTCACAAAAAAATTTGGTGAACATGTGTGCTACTTGTTCTAAAGATGCATAGAAAAGTTGATCAATGGTGCCATCACGCACAAGCTGTCTCATGTAGTGCATATGGATCTCAATGTGCTTGGTTCACTGTCTCTGAACTAGATCATTGTAGATTCAAATGGTGCTCTGATTATCATGGTAGATAATAGTTGAAAACTCTGATTCGAAGCCACATTCTCCAAGTATTCCCTGCAACCACAAACATTGAGTTGTCGCATTTACAACTCCTCTATACTCTGCTTCTGTAGATGAGAGTGCTATGGCACTCCACTTCTTTCTTGACCAGCTGATTGGTCCTTTTGTAACCATGAACACATATCCTGATGTATACTTTCGATCTATGTTGTCACCTTCCCAATCACTATCAGTAAACCCAATCAAATCAAGATCAAATTTTGCTTTGTAGAAGATCCCATGAGTTCTTGTTCCTTGAACAAAGTTTAGGATCCTTTTGGCTGCTCTCCAATGGATCTCATGAGGCTGATCCATGTACCTCGAACCCACACTAACTGTATAATATAGATCAGGTTGAGTGTGTGTAAGATAAAGAAAACACCCAATCAACTACCTATACATTGTATTATTTACCATAGGAGAAAAACCTGCTTCTTCAAGCTTAACTCCTGAAAGGAAGGGATTCTTGCTTGGCTTGCAATATTTTATGTTGAACTTGTTCAAAAAATTAAAATCATACTTGGACTGATGTACTTTGATTCCATTTTGGGATTTAGCAATTTCGAGACCCAAGATTTGGCTCAACAATCCCAAATCTATCATAAAAAATGCATGGTTCATTGCATCCTTCAAGGAGGCAATCTCTTTCTTTGAACTTTCTGTAATCAGAAGGTCATCCACATACAAGACAATAATCATCAAAGAACCATGAATCAACTTCAAATAGACATTAGGATCATACTTGCATCGAACAAAACTCAGTGATAGCAAAAAGCCATCAATATTGGCATACCAAGCCCTGGGGACTTACTTGAGCCCATACAATGATTTATTTAACCTGCACACTAAAGATGGATTAGAAACAAACCCTTCAGGTTTCTGCATGAAAATTTCTTCAGTGAGATCACCATTTATAAAATTACACTTCCCATCCATGTGATGTACCTCCCACTGCTTCGAAGCTTCAATGGCTAAAACTATCCTTATGGAGTCCATCTTTGCCACTGGTGCAATGGTTTCATTGTAGTCAATACCATGTACTTGTGAGTAGCCCTTGGTTACCAATATTGCCTTATATTTCAAAGGTGAACCATCAGCAGCAAACTTAGTCTTGAAAACCCACTTACATTGAACTAGCTTCCTCCATGGGGGAAGATCAATCAGTTCCCAAGTGTTGTTCTTCTGGAGCGAGCTGAATTCTTCTTTCATGGTTGTTTTCCATCTTGGATCATGTGCTGCATATTCATATGTCTGTGCATCTGATTCAACCATCAGATAGCACTTCTCATCAAATAGAGGATCTTTTACACAAAGGGCACTCTCAAATTGAGATCTAGTCCTCCTAGTGTCACTGGGATTTCCAGCTAGTTCCCCAGCTGTATGAATGGTATTTTCTGCCCATTTTGGTTTTGTAGGAATGTTTGGATCTGAAATGAAATCATCATTATAAAACATATCAGTATCAGCAAACTCATTAGTCTCTTCACTTACAATCAATGGATCTGGTGGTGAAAAAGACTCTCCAACTTTAACTGCTTTAAAGGCTCTTCTTGGAACTGAACACTTCTTTCAATGAAAGCTTTGTTAGTGCTCAAGTTGATCAACTTGTACCCTTTTGAATCTGTAGAATACCCAACAAATAGGAACTCTTGGCTTTGGGGCTGCACAGCCTTCCTCTTTTCAGTTGGAATTCTAACCCAAGCCTTTGAGCCAAAAATCCTGAAATGGGTCACATATGGCTTGTGCCCACTCCAAGCTTCAAAAGGAGTCATACCATCAAGATACTTATGAGGCACCCTATTCTAGATGTAGGATGCACAGTTTATAGCCTCAGCCCAATAATTTGGTGGCAAATTCTTAGCCTCCATCATGCAGGTTGCCATCTCCTTTAGTGATCTGTTCTTTCTCTTAGCAACACCATTTTGCTGTGGTGTGTAAGGGATTGAATGTTGCATTTGATTACCTGTTGTAAAAGGGATTTCTCCCTTACTAAAGGGAAAGAATTGATACCTTCTGTCTATAGGATGGAAGGATAGGGTTCCTAGTGGTTATGCAAGAAAAACAAAACATATATGAAAGAGAACAGAAATCAAAACCCCTATGCACACAAGGTTATGGGTTTAGTTCCAATACCTTACATACAACTTGTTAGAAAACCTAAAGACCTGTAAGCAAACAAAGGAGACCTGCAAGAACATGTTAGGCCATGAAACCTACAAGCAAATACATGTTAGAAAAACTGAAATAAACAACACAAAATAAATACTATACCTTCTTTTGGTGGAAATGGGCCACCATGCCCTAGCTTGGAGAAGCACCTCTCTTGAGAATGGGGGAGCTATGGCTCAATGGGAGGATGGATGAGAGGGAGGGTGAATGGATTGAGAGGAAAATGGTCCCAAGGCACCCACTTGGGCAACATAATAGTATGCAAGGAAGGAATGATTTGAGAGTGACCCCTACCCCTCTATTTATGCTTTTTCTCAACACTTTTAGGGTTTTAAGCCCCTGGTTGGGGCTTTAGCCCCTTTTTGGGATTTTAGCCCCTTTCGCTTAATATTTATCTCTTTTGGGGGTTTTAAGCTCCTTTTAGGGGTTTTAGCCCCTTTTTGGAGGATTTAGCCCCTATGCGAGCTATTTTGGCTCTTTTTAGGGGTTTTTAAGCCCTTTTCATATTTTTAAGCCTTCTTGAGGGTGTGGGGGTCAAATGGGGTCAAATGAGGGTCGTGCATGGATGTCCTTGGGTGGTGTAGGTCATGTAGAGCTTAGTGGGGGATGTTTTGGGTTAATATATTGCCCCCTAATGTGTAAGGGAAAGAGCTCATCGTATGGCCAACGGACATCATAGGATTTTCTGCGGAGAGGTGGTGCTTCCTGGGCTGGGGCATGGTGGCTTTTGGTTTTTGTATTAATATGGTTCCCATCAATGGGTGAGATACAAATAATGTGTGACATGTATATGGATGAGGCAGAAATCCACATGCTTGTAACAATGTCAAAATAATAATGTGATCTATGCTCTATAATACAAGAGCCAATCATGTACCATTAACGATACATAGTGGTTGCCTCAATGAGAGGAGGAATACAATACTGATATGAAGAACTGCTACATTGGACCCATGGAATTCTCATGGAATGATATATCATCATGACTGATAACCTATTAGATATAGAATGGTACATAGTTGTATGGACTCACTGATGGAGAGTCAAGTCTCTGTGGTACAAGTATGCTGCATCAATCATAAATCTATATAGAAGCACTACTGGGGATTTTGAAAACTGTCTCCAATGCAACCCAAAAATCACAAGGCACATAAACATGTTTAGGTTCCTCGAATAGACTCATCAATGTGCTAGAGTCAGGTGACATCTAGGGTATTTGACCAAATAATGCACGTACCAATACCCTGTATGAATCTCAATGGTGCGATGATGTAGTTGGAGTCGAGCACGTGAAAAAAAAACATCCCGAGAGGCATTAAGGACTCCTCTCAAGTGGTCCAAGGAAATCATCAATGAGGTTAATGAAACCAAGATACAGGGACCTCTGGTTCTATCCTCTGAATATGTATGTTTTCATCAACAGAGGGAGACCTGCCCCAGGTCAAGGCAATGGTGCTTCCTTCACTAGAAGCACGAGGGAGATAACTGAAAGATGTGAGACAATCTGTGGACTGACCCACTGAATGGGGGGTGGAAGGAAGGGAAAGAGTTGAATAGGGGCAAAGGGAGTGTAGTAGACTCAAAATTCCTTTGCTCATACTATGACAGCAAGGCGGACCAGGCAGCAAATGAAACTGACTCATGGGAATGGGATCATAGCTGTAACACCGGGAATGTCACTGCAGATGGGACATACTTGGGGGTGGTATATACTTTTGGTACTGATGGGATCCAAGGAAGACACATTGCAGAGTAATCTTAACAAAGGCAACTCAAAGTGGGAATGCTGGGGTGGTGTCTAGAGACACCGTTGTGGTACGATCTTGTGGATTTTTGGCAAGCCCGAGAAAGTAAATGCTAGATGGTGCTTTCAATTTTAGAGAGTATAAAAGCACGAAGAAGACTCCAGTGGGGACTCTTTTTCATTGGTAGTCTCCTGTGTCTGAAAAAGGATAGAAGTATACATAGGATAGCTCACCCATCCTGTAGGGGATGAGAGACTTCTTTACCATTGGTAGTCCAATCAGGCCGAAAAAGGTTAAACCTATACTAACTGGACGGTCATTCAGATACTTTTACGAGCATGAATGAAACCAAGTTTGCTCGATGATATTTTCTTGATGAGAAGACTGGAAAAGATATTAATGACAACCCATGGTGAGATTTTTTGTAAATTTTGGCCCCTCTGCCCGAAAAAGCATAAAAGTATGCAGAGGGGAACGATCTTGGCTTGAATGTGCCAAGGTGGTCCTTTTCATTTGATGGTCTACATAATCCGCAAAAGGAGATAAACGAGATGATGTAGACTCCATTTCCTATACTTTAATGAGTGGGAAAGGAAGTAGTTGCGCTCGACCATCTTTTCATTATTTTCGGAGTCAGAAAAGAGCTTAAAAGAAAGTCTAGTATGGTCAATCGATTGCGGTGGCACAGGCGGTGCCCTATGTTGGGATAGTGGACAGTGGTCCAAAGGTCATCCGTGCAGTATGGATGGAGCAAGTGGCTCTTAGACATACCAATACATGCATGGGATAGATCACAGCAATGACACGCGAGTTGGTGAGGCAAAGGCATGCAAACCGAAGTGGCTCTCGGACAAAGGTCAGGAGAGTTGTGTGTGAGTTGTGATGGACAGACTTGACTACATGTGATGTGAGTGCAAGTCTAGAGGTAGTTATATGATAGATGCATACAAAGAAAATGATTTGTCCTTCAGACAATGGTCAGGAGATCCACATAAGGTGCAGATGGAGTAGACAACTATATGTTAAAATAAAAATGATGTGCCTTACGGGCGGTGGCCCGAGAACACGCATGAGTGGCGATATGAGAGTGTGATGCAAGTATAGGTATGGAGACACTTGTATCACAATGTGGTACATAAACCAAGGCAACTCTCAGGAAGTGGACCTGAAAAATTACTTGTTAAACATGAGATGATGGTCTCACTAGAAGATAAAAGATGGAAATTTGATCCCAGAGGTGTGAGGGGTGTCTCGAACAAGCTCCAGGTGACTCTGAATTAGTAGCTAATGGTGATGCCCCTAGTGTCGTGATGCATAGAGGAAAATTAAACCAAATGGGGGCCTATGGGTATGGAGCTAGCTTAATGTACAATGTGTGATTCACATGGTGGTATCCAAATCGACGTGAATCCGGGCAATGTCCCAAGGAATCAATATGGAGGGAGGCAGTATAAATTCTGTTTCTCGACCCGGGAGTGTTGTGCAACCGGGGAGATATAGAGAGGATTGGATCTCCAGGACCGGTCTAGGGACCTGAAGGTATGCTAGTAGGGTGGTAGCTAGATCATACATGCGACATATTGTGTGCATGTGCAGATGTGGTACTGCACCCTCTAGTGGGATACCCTCATGTGTAGAGCTATTACTGGAGGGGGTTTTGACTTATGGTAAAAATGTTGCAAAACAAAAAGGAAAAAACTACGCTATAGGTGACTCATGGTGGTTATATCAGTCATAGAATCTCTTGAGGTAGGCCCTGTTGTGAGGCTTCTTCAATAGGTGTTCGTCTGAGTTAGTGAAGAGGTGTGCCCCCTTGCCGAGACGAAGGTCGTTGGTAAGGAGAGGTGATGGAATCTGGTCTTTGATGGGAAGAACTAATTCCACACTATGGTTTAAAGGGAATGGGGTAAAATCAAAGGTGGTCTTACAGATCTCTCTATCATCGCTTAAGTGGTTTCGGGACAGATCAGGTGGATCTTCCATGGCTAACGAGACAAAAGGGAAACTGGTGCTAGAAATCATGTAAATGGTATTGGTTGTGGCTTTGGTGGCCTTGCCCCCAGTCTCTGTTGGAGGAAGAGGGGTAGGCCTGGAGATAGGAGGAGTCTTTGATGGACCCAAAGGTAGGTGAAACATCATCTCAATTGGATAGACATGAGTCAACACATCCTAGGGCCTCAGAAGTAGGGTAGGTGGTTCAAGGTACCACACAAGATCTCCTAGTGTGAAATCCTATAGATTGCGAGTTGCCAAGAAAAAATTACTCACGATCCCAGATGGTAGGAAAAGGAAAAGGAAAAGGATCATGTTGAGTGGGAATGAACCCCACTATTTCCCTAGTAACTGAGGTTGAGGATGCAACTGAGGTTACACCTGTGGCTAAGGTTGCGACTGCAGATGGAGCTGCAATTGTGTTTGGTGCTGCAGCTCCAGATGGTGCTACGAATACGGATGGTGCATGTCATCCCATGGGTATTCTAGGGTTGTTAAGGCTTCAAGTATCTCCTCATCATTGTGGAATAAATTAAGAGATAGGTCTAATGGACTATTGGTGATGGTGAAGACAAGAGGGTTTGTAGAACTGGACATCATGTAAATGGACATGGTGTCTAAAGAAGGAGGTGGGGGGTGAACTTCTTTGATCAGAGTGATCTCAGATTCAAGGGAATGTTGTCAAATATTGGCTAGAGCCATTCAGAACTCAGACAAATCTTGGCAGTGGTGAGAATAGTGTCCATACAATCTGTAGAGGCCACAAGCATGGTTTGTCCTCGATGACTTGTTTCTCACTATTGTCCCACTTGGGAGTTCAACCATGATGAGGTGTTCTATTGTATCCATAGCATCCAAATGTGCATGTATTATTGGAATCTCATGGCATTTTTGAGTTGGATGGCCCTATTCTTCACAAACAACACAAGGTGGGATCTATCGAGGCTCAACGGTAACTTTTGCGTTTTTTCCCCTAGCCCTTATTGGGTGGGGCGGTGTGAGTGCAGGTGTGATGGTTGGTTTTTGTAGGTCGAGTGGAGGATGATATTTGACTGCAATGGGTTGCACAGGGGTTAAGACTACCTAGGGCATTGGTGGTTGAGCCGGTGGATCAAGATAGCACACGATAATTCCCAATGTAAAGTTGGGTAAGTTGAAGGTGGCAAGAACTGGCTTTCTCATGGTGCTAGGCAGGGGAATGAGGAAGGGAATTGTGTGGATTAGAGAGGAGCCCAGATAAATCCCTAATGGTTGTATGTGGGGATGAGGTTTTGGTTGTAGTTGCACGTAATGCTGTGGCTGGAGATGATGTTGCGGCTGCTGGTGATGTTGCGGTTGCAGACGATGTTGCGATTGGGGTTGTGGCTATGGTTGTTCTTTGGGTGCAGCAGTGCTGGATGAGAGCATGTAAAAATCTGCAGTCTCATTTGGTGTTGACGATGGTGACACTAAGGGGAAAGAAGTTGTCATGGTGGTATCAGCAAACAACCTAGCATCCACATTCAACAATGGGGAGGCTGGTATGTTGTCACCCATGGTGTTGACCGCAGGGATAACATTGGAGGGCGTGGTCAGCCCTTGCAGATCAATGGTGTTGATCATAGGGATAATGTTGGTGGGTTTCATTAGCCCTTGTGGATCATGATAATTCAGTTGCTCAACCATCATGATTTTCCCTTCGTGGGGGAAAATCATGAGACAGAAAATAGTTGATGCTACGGCTCTCATGACATACATATAACTTCTTCCGAGGAGAAGGTTATAGTCCAATTGAGCATTGACAACCTCTATGTAAATCAATACTGTCTTCTTGGCTAATGGGATGGGGACATGGGTGAGGATTCCTTGGGATTTAGTGGGATGGACATCATAATCCCATAGAGTAGTAGAGGATGGTTGCAAAATTGGGGTCCAAGTTTCTACAAGACTAGGGTAGACATAACGCACATGGATGCCCCCTCATCCACTATGCACCAGTGCACAACCAAATTCTGGATAGACACCAGGATCTAGAAGGAAATGGTTGATGGCATCCACAGTTATCCATTCTCCGTGTCAAATGTGATCAACTTGGAGTCAAAGGGGTCCATGGCACTAAGGGAAACTAGTAAGGATTTTCGTTGCGTTGTGCAAGTTTTGAGTACCTCAAGAGCGGACATGGCGGTAGGTGTTTGGGAAAATTCATCCACAATGTTGTAGCTGATAGCAACTCTAGCTGTGGCATTGTTGGAAACCCGACGTATGGGGGGGTGCAAGAAAGGGGGTAACTAAAGAGATGCATTGGCTATTTTAGATGTAGATGCTGTTGATGTTTTGGCAAGTTCAGTGTTGGTTTCGTACTGATTCTGTCTAGTTTGTAAATTGACCTCTTCAGTTGTCATAGCTAGTAGGTGGTGGACACCTGTTTCTATCGTCGGAGGTACCCCCGAAGCGTTGGGATTGGGTTGGGGAGGGGGTTTGGTTGCCACCAATCCTTGTACTGATAATGGGTTTTGGAGCACCATAGGAGGAGGTCCTGGTGGTCCCGATTTGGGTTTGGCTTGGTCTATTGTATTGGTGGCATGTTGAACCTCATTACTAATGGCCTGCTTAGCGTGACCCATGAAGGGACACTCATATGTGTAGTGCCCATAGACCTTGTATAATGTGCACGGTTGGTTTGTATGCAATGGAGCATTGCATCTTGGTGCATTTGGTCATTGAGGATTTTGGGCTAGTCGATTCGTCGTAGCATTGTTGGTAGGATTTGGTTGTTGACCACCTCCCTGCGGTCGGTTGTTGCCTTGGTTCTAGGCTCATTTATTCCTTGCTTACCCTTGTTGGTTATTGGGGGCTGGTTGGTTGGGAGGGTTTTGATGTGCAAACACCTGTCCCAATGGAGCAGGTGGAGCATGGGCAAGGGCTTGAACAGCTTGCACCGGTGGTGGGTAGTAGACTTGGGTGCATGTCAGTGCCATGAATGTGGACATTTGTCCCGCGTATTTCTATGTTGGCCAAGCCATTGCCTGGGCCTACTGCGGTGGAACAGGTTGTGCATAATAAGTTGTGGCTCCGGACTAGGAAATCATTCTTGCATAGTCCAGAGTTTGGTTTTGGTAGGAAACACTAGGGGTGTTGCTTGGTTGTGGTGGTATTGCAGGTGGTGTCGGATGGTTCTATGGTTGATGAGAGATAGAACCTATGATTCCATCTGCAGCATGGGATGCCCCCGATGCATCCCAATACGAGGTGCCTGAATGGGGAGCATCTGGAATGATGGTGTAAAGGTATCCAGATGGTGCATAGATTAGATCAAACTACTGGGATTTCAAGATGGTATCCTCTTTGGATTGAGGACATTCGGATGCAACATCCTTTGCTATATGTGGGAGCAAGGTTTTTAGGAACCAATCTAGGAATATCCTATCATCAAGTTGGATCTTGCACAAACTACGACGTCACCGCCACTCATGAATGTGGTCGGTTATGTGGGTCGCAGTGTTCTGGTGGCAAGATAACAAGATTTCCATCCCTTCTTTGTATCTAATGGGGAGTTGGAAATATTGCAGGAACATGAAAGCCAAGGAGTTGAAATCCGGGTACTTGGCTTGTGGTAGCTCAATGTACCACTTGGTTGCAGCACCTGTGAGGGTGTGTTGGAACAGTCTTAGCCTGATCAAATCATCTACAATGCTATTTGATGAGCACCATAGGTGAAATGTCATGATGTGGTTTTGGGGGCACTCCCCTACCTTCCCTTCAAATTTGGGAACGTCTGAGGGGCGTTTGGTTGGCATGGGAGGCCAAAAATTTTGATGGTAGATAGGGTAATTTGTTAACCGAGCCAAGTCAGGCAAGTTGAGACATTCCATGAAACAAAGGTTTGACCCAAGGTTGATGTGATATGGGGTAGCCATGGTGGTGGGGTTTACAGGGACATGATGCACTTGCATAAATGGGGGTACTTGAGCCACCATTGTGGATGGGCCAATTCCCCCGTGTATCCAAAGTGGGACAGTGTGGGTGGAAGGCATATTGCCCCCATGTGTTGCAGGTGGGACAACTTGACTGGTCAATGTGGGTGGTGGTAGCTGGCTTATGATGGTTATGACTGTGTTAGGGCCACCAGAAGAGGTGTTGGTGGTGGCATGGGGTATGGACATGGGACCACTACCAATCACTACGCCAGAAAATGGATCCAGGTTTGCACTAGCCATGGGGCTTGATGGTGCAATATGCAAGTATGGCTCAAATTGGTATGATTCTGAGTCTAAATTAGAGGCTGTGTGGCCTTATGATGGTGTAGAGGGTCGTCGAGAATGGTCTCAATGGCGTTGGTTCAAGGACCCAAACTGTGGTGGGTCGCGTCTCATGCGTGAGGAAGAACATGGGGGATCAATCATGTTTGATTTGTATGTCAAAATGGTGAAGTATGGTGATGATTTTTGGACCCCATTTTAATGGCTTCCTATTGGCTTCAGGTGGTCACTCGGCCACTAAGACTGCCAGAAGATAGCGCTTGGATTTTTCCTCATGGGAGTGCTAGTCAATTGGTGGGGGTCATTGCCCGTTTCGCTTCGAAATTCCTCTCAGCGGCCAGCTACTTTGGGGTTCCTATGGTACTCCTCACAATGAGTTTCTGGGCTGAGCCCAAGTACTTTCCATGGTTAAGGTAGTCAAGGACTTATGTCCTCAAAGACTACTGATGTTTGACTTAGTGTAAATTGTAAATTTTAATGGCTCACTCAATGTCATGAAATGAGTTGGGTTGGTTTATATGGTATGGTTTGTGTATATGTCTTTTTTCTTTCTGTTATGCTTAGTGGTTGCTTAAATGGTTTATGAATATTCTGTAGAGTTCATAACATTTTCAATGAAAGCAGTAAATGATAATCAGAAATTTACACATGTACCATTTGTGAATATGAACTTTGATAACCTGAATAGGTGACTACCTTACACCTATATTTCTCTTTAGCCAGGAAAGGGTGTTGGGATCTCAACATAATGGGACTAATCCCATCTGTAGATCCATAGGTCACCCTCCGGATGCAAGGTCAGTCAATAGGGAGGACGTTGAGCACCATGAGAAGCCCTCCTTCTCTACCCCCTCTACCTTCCAAGTCACCCATTTTTAGTGGCTTTGAAAAATAATAGAGGAAGTGCCTATTACTATACGAGCTTCGCCCTTCATCTTATCCCAGAATACCCCAAAGGGTGATGAATGGGTAGAGGAGGAAGGGATAGGAAATAGGTTGATTTTAATTACAGTAATTTTCTAATCAAGCTTTGTTCATGTTCATTAATCCATTAACCATTGATTTACACATCCTGCAAATAAAATGAATAGAAACAGATTTGATGGATAGAGGTGGCTGAGCCGCACTGACAGTCCTTAACTTAAAAAAAAATCAAACTTTGAAAGACAAATCTCACTTTTCGGGTCAAATGTGGTGAGGGGGTTGCTCAGAACCTGCAAACTGAAGCGAGCTAATTTTTGGGATGGGTTCACACCTTTCGGGGCAAAATGGGCAACCTGGTCGCACCTATGAGGCCTAAATGAGAAACCGAGTCCCCTCTTTTAGCCCGATAAGAGCGACCTACTCCAGAAAATAAAAAAAAATTGGTCCTGAGCCAGATCCGGCTAAAAGTAACATGTACTGTGGCTAAATGGGCTCGAATTGGATTTGAGGAGGCTCGGCAGTAACTAGAAATGCAGAAAAATAGAGATCTAAGCTAGATTTGACAAAAAATTAAACTAGGGAAAAAAACAGAATTAAAAACTGAAACTTGTAAAAACACTCCATGGTTCCTGTGGGATCGACCTTGTATGGTCGCCAGTTCTGTAGCAAGGATTTCTCCCTTACTAAATGATAGGAATGACTACCTCCCATCTATAGGATGGAAGGATGGGGTTCCTGGTGGTTATGCAAGAAAAATGAAACAGAAATGAAAGAGAACAGAAATCAAAACCCCTCTGCACACAAGGTTATGGGTTTAGCTCCAATACCCTACATACAACTTGTTAGAAAACCTGAAGACCTGTAAGCAAACAAAGGAGACCTAGAAGAACATGTTAGGCCATGAAACCTGCAAGCAAATACATGTTAGAAAAACTAAAATAAACAACACAAAATAAAGATTATACCTTCTTTTGGTGGAAATGGGCCACCATGCCCTAGCTTGGAGAAGCACAACTCTTGAGAATGGGAGAGTTATGGCTCAATGAGAGGATGGATGAGAGGGAGGGTGAATATCTTGCAAGGAATATGGTCTCAAGGCACTCACTCAGGCAGCATAACAGTATGCAAGGAAGGAATGATTTGAGAGTGACCCCCACCCCTCTATTTATACTTTTTCTCAAGACTTTTAGGGTTTTAAGCCCCTGGTTGGGGCTTTAGCCCCTTTTTTGGGATTTTATCCCCTTTCACTCAATCTTTAGCTCTTTTGGGATTTTTAAGCTCCTTTGAGGGGTTTTATCCCCTTATTAGAGGCTTTAGCCCCTATGAGAGGTATTTTGGCTCTTTTTAGGGGTTTTTAAGCCCTTTTTCATATTTTTAAGCCTTCTTGAGGCTGTGGGAGTCAAATGGGGTCAAATGAAGGTCGTGCATGGATGTCCTTGGGTGGTGTAGGTCATGTAGAGCTTAGTAAGGGATTTTTTAGGTTAACACCTGCATCTTTACAATACTGAATGAACTTGGACTTGACATACTCACCACCATTGTCAAATCTGAGGATCTTGCGTTTCCTCCCGGACTGGTTTTCAACTAAGGCTCTAAATACTTTGAAGAGGTAAAAAAATTCAGACTTATGCTTTAGGAAGTGAACCCAACAAAACCTGGAAAATTCATCTATGAAGGTTAATGCATATTTGGCTTGACTCATGGACATATGAGGGAATGGACCAGCAATGTCACTATGGATCAGCTCAAGAGGTGTAGATGTTCTCTCATGACTAGCTTTCTCATACTTGTGCTCTGGGTGTTTTCCTAGGATACAACCTTGATAGACTCCCTTAGAAAACTTGATCTTTGGTAACCTTATGACCATATTGTTTTCCCTCAGATCAGAAAGATACTTGTAGTTAAGATGGCCAAATATTTCATGCCAAAGTTTTCTTTCTTCATTAGCATGAATCAGAAGAGCAGAGGGGTTTGAGTAGGGTAGAAAATGGGAAAACTTGTTTACCTTCGAATTGTGATCTACAACACCTTTTGCTATGACTTTACCATCCAAAATATTAGTGATTTAAACATCATCAGGGGAGAATATGACCTTCTTTGGAGACACAGTATGAGTCATCTGGTACACTGACAAGAGATTAGAGGAAAGACCTGAAACATACAACACATTATTGAACTTACCATGGTTAAGATCAATCCTTCCCTTCCCCAAACTATCAGTGAGAGAGTCATATCCCAAAACTATTAGTAGACCTTTCAACATGTCAATAGAGGAGAATGTCTCTTTTGCCGAAACCATATGTCTAGAAGCTCCAGAGTCTATTATGAAGCTAAGTGAGCTTGATGTGCCAGTAACCAAGGCATGTACTCTCTCTCTGTCCTCTAAATTTGATCCTCCTTCCCTCTTCTTTGAGAAATCAGGAAGGGAGATGTTATTCTTCTCCAGAAGTTGGGTCAACATGTCAATGTGCTTCTTCATAAAAGAGCTCTCAGGATGATAGCCCTTACTGCAATATAGGCATTTGCTCATTTCTCATTTGTTCTTCTTCTTCTCGGAGTTCTTCTTGGAACCTTGGGGCTCCTCTTAAGACTTGTTCTTGTCTCTCTTTTGCTCAGGTGACTTTTTATATTTTTTCTTGCTTTTTGAATCCACCCTTGAATCTCCAACAACCAAATCTTGGTCTTTGGAAGGTTTGATGGTGCCCATCATCACTAACTTATCTTGCTTCTGTGTGATGGATTCCATGAACTCTACAAGCTTAGGAATCTTCCAGGCTCGAGCTATCAACTTGGTGGCATGTAAAGTAGAAACAAACAATGAATAGTCAGGACCAAGCTTAGAGAGTATGGCCAAAACTATTTGCTCTTCATTATTTTCGATCCCACCCTATTTCAACTGCAAAAAAAGGGCCTTAAACTTGGAAAAGTAGAGTTGCAATGATTCGAAGCTATTGGGACTCAAGGAGATCAGCTCATTCTCGATTTGATGTCCTCTCATATTATCTGTCTTTCCAAAAATATCTTCTATCTTCTCCCACACTTCATTTGGTGATGTCAATCCATCAAAATGGAAGAGGAGGTCTCTTGAAATGCTCAGACACAAAAGACCATAGGCCTCATCCCTCCTGTTGTGCCATTTAATTTTCTCTGTAGCTGCATTGGGATCTTCCTCAGTTTCCATATTCACCCTGTGGAGACCTTTCACTCTCAACAATATCTCTATCTCAACTTTCCACTCAAATAAATTGAATGGAGTCAAGATGATCTTCTGAGATTGGTCCACAGATTATAAATTGTTCCCTCCAGTCAGCAAAATGCGCTCCCAGTCAAGATGTAGAACCTGCAATAGCAATAATGAAGTAGATAAATCAATATACAAAGGCTCTTATACCATGTGGAAATTGAACCTAAGAGATAGAACAATTACACTCACAAAATTTCTAATCAAACATGCAAAATTCACACCAAAGGAGACTCAAATTGGATCATAACACTAATCTGTATTCAATAAGTGTACAATAGCCAATCTTGTGAAGTAATATTCTTTTGAAATATATCATTACATGAGAGAATCAAATTCATAAATATGCCATTCGAAATAGCCAAAAAGTAGGTTTACTAAATCTAGTCAAATCCCCTATAGGTGCATATAGCAGTTTCCAAATCTATAAATATTCTCATGAATTTGCTAAAAAAAGTGGGAAACCTGAGGGATGGAAATACAACTCATACATGCTTTTATTTGGAGAAAATAAGGGAGGATGATGTGGGCAAAAAACAAGTCAACTACACCTAGTCTAGCTTTTCCTTTTGCCTTAAATCAGAATAAAACAAGGCATCTTTTCAGAAAAAGCAAATATGCACTTTGGAGGATCTGGAATAAATCATACATGCTAATTTGGGTTTCCAAGATGTTTCCCAAGTCTTCCATGACTCATTTTTATCATGTGTTGACTTCTAGGACTTGTAGAAGGCAACTAGCATAGAATGGAATCTAGGAAACTAGGTAATAAAACAAAAATAATTAAATCCATGTCTAAGGTAGGTAACTATGGGTTGATTATTCTAACACAATTTTATTACATTTTTTAAAATAAACTATTCTTCAACATATCTCAAACTTTTTTACTGTTGTAGCTTGTACTTTGTTCTTCCGACTTATCTTACCTTCCATCTCAGGACAAGTAATGCTTCAAAAATATTCCATTAACAGGCCTCCTTTCAGCTGAAGTACCCTAATTTGATGTTGTAGAATAAAATAATTGTCTCCTATAAAAGAAACAATGATGTATGGACCCTTCCACAAGTGATCAAACTTTCCATGTTTATCTTCCTTCCTTGCATCCCATTTTAAAACTAGATCATCAAACTGGAATTGTTCTTCTTTAAACCTCCTGTTAAAGGTCTTCTTCATTTTCTCCTGATGTACCTGCAATTTATCATAATCTTTTTCCCTTGCCTCATTCAACTCAATGATATGATTGATCCTCCTCGGTATATGATTTGGCTTTTCCTCCTATTCCTGCAGCAGCTTCATTATAGGAAAACCTAAAGAAACTAGAAATACCACCTCTACTCCATATATCAATTGAAAAAGGTGACATACCAATAACTCTTTTATTTCTTACTCTGTCTACCCACAAAGCATACTTCAATTTTGTGTTCCAGACTCTCTTATTCTCCTCTAATAACTTCTTGATTATCCTTACTAGACTTTTATTCGAGGATTCTGCAAGCCCATACCCTTGAGGATAATATGTTGTTGAATGATTCAAACTGATATGATATTTGTGACAAAAACTAATCATTTTATTAGACTTGAAAGCTGGTGCATTATCAGTCACAAGTCTCCTGGGACATCCAAACCTTGACAGAATGTTGTTTTCCATAAAATCCATGATAACAACATCAATATCCCTCCTGGTAGGTATAGCTTCAATCCACTTGGTAAAGTAATCAGCTACAGTCAAGATCCACCTATGTTGGCCAGAATAATTTGGGTTAATTTCTCCAATGAAATCTAACTCCCTCTACTGAAAAGGTGCTTCTACCGAAATCGGATTAAGTGGTAAGGGTATTATCTTTCTTTTCCCATCAAATTTTGACACTGATGGTAGGTTTTGATCTCTTTATAAACATTTGAAAACATGGTATGCCAAAAGAAACCAACCCTCAAAATTTTATTTGCAACAACTTTCCAGGAATGATTCCCTCCACATACTCCCTAGTGAAACTCCTTTATAGTTTGTTGAGCTTCATTCTCCAACAAACAATTCAACAATATACCTCCTTGTACTCTCCAATATAAATATTGGTTAATAATACAGATTTTTGTTTCCTTTAGCTTCACTAATCTAGCTCTGGTTTTACTTAATACTGGAGGTGCTTCTAAGTTCTGCAAAACATACAAAATGTCACTGTACCAAGGAGATAAAGTGAAATTTGTGATCACCTGAAACCCTGAATTCAACTGATTTGAATGATTGCATAAGAAATTCAACTGCAAGGATTCACAATTCAAATTAGCCATCAATTTTTATAGTCCCTTCCCTTTCACCAACTTTGTAGACCTGATCTCCAAATCCTATTCCAGCAAGACTTCTATCCATTTTTCTCTTTTTCCTTCTGTATTAGGATGGGGAAGAATTTTTTTCACCACACTACTATTCACATAAGCAATAATGTGAGAATGTAAAATATACACCCCAAAATCCTTCAAATTCTTGACCAACGTATAGGCCTACTTTTCCATGATGTCATATTTCAATTCTCAATCTCTCAATATCTTGCTAAAGAAAGCAATGGGATGTTCAGCATTTTGTTGATTCTTCTGCAGGAAGACTTCAACTAGTTTATTTTCATAATCAAAAGAGAAAACCATAAAATCTTTAGAAAAATCAGGGCTTACTAAAATAGGTCCTTTGTGATTGTATTTTTTATGTCATTAAAATACTACCTAGCTTCTACAGTCCATTTCATTTCACAGTCCTTCCTCAGCATGTTTGTTACATTCCTTAAAATATCTGCAAAACGTGCGATAAACCTCCTCAAAAAATTCACCTGACCAATGAATTACTGGAAATCTCCCTCTTATTTATTGGTACTTCTATCTTCAAAATAGCTTTCACTCTATTTGGATCAATACTGATTCCATCCTTTGAAATAATATGACCCATTAATTTCCCCTCTTTCATAGCAAAATTAGAGTTTCTCGAATTGAGGGAAATCCCATACCTCCTACATTTCAAGAATAACTTTTCTAGATGCTTTATGTGATTCCCATTGAATTTTGAGCAGACTATAATATCATCCATATATATCACAACAAAATTATATTTTTCTTCAGTGAAAGCTATATCCATTTCCCTCTAGAAAGTTGCTCCTACGTTCGTCAGCTCGCATGGCATTTTGGCATACATAAAGGCTCCCTGTATTGTAGTAAAAGTTATTTTTTCCTAATATTCAGGAAGAACCTGTATTTGGTTGTACACATAAAAACCATCCATTGTAGAAATCCTCTCAGCACCAACAACTTTCTATAATATATGGTCCATTTTAGGTAAAGGGTAATTATCTTTCAATGAAACTTTATTGAGATTTCTGAAATCTACACATAATATAATCTATCCATTTTTTTATAACAGGAACCAGATTAGCTACCCACTTGGAAAATTTGAGTGTTACAATAATCTTTGCATTGAATAACTTTATTACCTCTTTCTCAATTAAAGGTAACAACATTGGATTTATTCTTCTACACTTCTGCCTGAAAGGTTTTTCTCCAGGTCTAATGGGAATAATGTCTTATATAATAGAGGTGTTATACTCCTTCAAATATTCATAGCTCCAATAAAAAACATCAATGTAATTTTTCATCAAATCTATATATTTCTTCTTTTCTTTCGGAGGGATATTTTTTAAAGTTTTACATTTTTTGGAGAATTTTCAGTTCCAATGTTCTGATGCTAAATATCGTCTTCATTAGACTGCACTTTAGGATCTTTGGCTACATCATTTTGGTCAAAGAGTTTCTCTAGAGGTATAAGGCATTTGGGAATGTAATTATTTTTCAACTGAATAATGTCATTTCCTCCAATCATACTTTTCAAATATTTTTTCCCAACTTCTTCATTTGCAACTTCTTCTTCATTCTGAAAATTTTCTGAGTTCCAATTTTTTATATCAATATTTGTATTTACAAACTCATCTGTCAATTCCAAGAATCTCTTTATATGTAAGTCATCTTCAAACACTTTCCAATACTTGGAGTTTTCAAGGATATAAGTTCTATTCACAATCTTAATTTTATATGTTTTCTTAGAATAGACAGGAACCTTAAAATCTCCAATAGTAGTGTCCAGAGAATCAGCTACCTGATTTTGTGTTCAGTAAAAACATTTGCCAACATATCCCACACTTCATTCCTATAGGCTCTCATCCTAGGATGTTTTGTTTGATATCTATCATTCACTTGATTTACCACTAACTCATAATCTCCAAAGACATATATTCTTTTTGCTTTTAAATTCTTTAAGGCATTTAATCCTAGTAGAAAACCCTCATCCTCTGCTACATTATTGGTACATTCAAATGTCAATTTATAAGAATACACTTTAAAATATCTATTTGGAGAAATGATCCAAATACCACTAGCTTCTTCCTTGTTAATTGATCCATCAAAGTACATTGTCCCTAATCCTTCCTCATTTTGTTTCTTCTCTAATGCTTCCTACCTTTTAGAAAATTCTTTGTCTTCTTTCAGTTCATCTACTACAGGAAAGTCTTGCTCAATTTGGGAGTCATTAAAAAATATGGAATATCTCAGGTCAGTATCTATAGCATATAAGGGATGGTTTTTGGGTTTATCTTGAATACTAACCACATATGCTAATATGTGTCCCTGTATAATATTCAGTGTTCTCCAAGTAAAGGAATGTTTGCATATGTCCATCTGCAAATATCCTTTAAGCTTTGAATCCCATGATATTGATAACAACATACAAAAGTTTGGAGGGATATCAACAACTACTACATCCATGACAATTCTCTTGGCAGGAATCTGTGCAAGAGTAACTACCATGTCTTTTATTAGCCCCAAACATTTTACTTTTCTAGAATCAAAAGAAAACAAGTCTTTGTAGGGCCTTGTAATCTCTAATCCTAGACTTTCAACAACCACTCTTGGCATTAGATTATGTGATGCACCAGAATCTAGCATAACATTATGTAAGATCATATCATGTATATTAAGGCTAATATAGAATGGTGGAAAATCCTCTTCATCAATGTCTTCAATTTTAGGACCAAGAACTATTGTTGGAGCATCATCTATCAATTCTAGTGTATCTGGATGATACTCTCCGTCATTTTTAACCATCCATGTTACCTTTTCTCTATATTCATTATTTCTCAACAACTCACTGAAAGGAATGGAAATATTTATCTTGGAAAATTCATACTATAAATTGAAGTAAGAAACTACTCTGTCAACTTCAACTGGCATTTGTTAAGTTATCTTCTTTTGACATTTCTTTTTTATTATATGGAACCTTTTGTACAATATTTTCTTTATGTTTTTCTTTTTTTTTCTACATTTTGCTGACTATTGGAAGGTTGATTTGGAGTGGGCCTTCCTTTATTTATGATTACATCTCTACTTCTCAAATTTAAATTTTTCTAGAAACCATCAATAGCATTTTGGTATCCTCTCTAATATTGCTCTGTTTCTAAATCAAGTGTATTACAATCAACTTCTTGAGGAAACATATTATGCTCCTCTTCTATGAGATAAATTTCAGAGTCTATATTATCAAAATGGTGTATCTTATTATCCATGGGGTCATTCTCTTCTTCCACATCAACATAATTTTCTGGAAATGGAGTCCTTCTTTTTTGGTCCTCAACGTTTCTGAGATTTCTTTGGTCTCTCTATCTAATCTAGGGGGGGGGGGGTGGGAGG
>LPNX011053575.1:235331-311934 GCA_001517045.1 Pseudotsuga menziesii
AATCTGTCCACCAACATTTCCATTGTTTTCATCATTATATCAAACTTAGCATCAGTTGAGGAAGAAGTAGAGGGTTGATTTTCTTCCCTAGTTTTCCTCCTATCGGGCCTCTACTCTCTGTTTCATTTTTTCAGAATCCATTAGGTTTGCTTCTACCTTCAAAACATATTTAAGTGTGGTAGTGATATTATTTCCTCTCTCTCAATAACAAATCAAAATCATTGTCAAATGCATTAGCATAGTGTAATTTAGCAGCTCCTATAAGGGGTTTAATTTCAATTGGTATTGAATTGTAAACCCTCATAAATATTCTAGAAAATTCATGTACCAACTCAAAATTCCCTTTCTTTAAATTATTATACTAAGCCAAGACCTGTAAAAGACTATTTTATCTTCCCACCTATCTAGAAAAAGAGTTTGAAAGGCCTCAAAAGTAGCAATATACCTTGCAAGAAGATGTTTAAACCACCTTTTAGCTTCCCCAGATAAAATTTGTGCAAATAGTCTCATCTTAGCATCATGATAATCCACATCTTCCAAATCAATAAAATCATCAAACCTATCCATATGTTTCCTAGATATGAAATTTCCCTCCCCATCAAATAATGAAATTCCCTGTGAATAATTATGTGACAAGTCATGTAATAAAGCAGGTAAAGCCAATGGAGCAAATATCGAAGCCATGGGTCTACCAGGATTATGAACAATAGAAGGATTTTGGAGAATGCTAGGAAGTTGACGTTGAGAAGTTTGGATTAGAGGATTTCTTTTTTCTTCTTTTACAGTATTCTAGAGGTTTTGCCAAAGTGAATCTAACAAATAAGACTGAAATATGCTTGGATTGATTTAAACTTATTTCAAATCTGATTCAGACTTAGATATTAAGAAAGACTATTCAAACTTTGTTTCGAATTCAAAATATTGAAATTTGGGAAATTCTTCTTGATTTTGAGAATATGAACTTTCTATTTGAGAAGTACCTTCTTGTTATTTACGACGTCTTCTCATAATTAAAATTTCTGGATCTTCCACACTATATAAATCTTTAGAATTTGGGTTACCTCTAGTATCCACTCTCCTGAAAGCCAGGATTTCATCTTTTTAGAACACCTTCTTGAAAATTAATGTGGATTTGCCAAGGAAAAAAAACTAACTTCAAATGCAAGAACCTTTGTTTTCCCATAGAAATCATGTCTTCTTGAATAACAATGTTGTTCTTCCCAGGGCATATTTGAAATCTCGTTCCCTGGCTATGGTGCCAAGATGTTAGCACTCTGAATTTCCCCCAATTGTGAAAGGATAATCCCAAGGTAACCACAAAACTAATCTTTATGAGGAAAGTTGGCTTCTTTCCTTCCAGAGAGGGATCTCTCCATAAATAAACTCATAGGCCAGAAATATTTGAAAAGAAATAAAATTTAATAGAAACAGTGGTTGAAACTAGTGCTCATTGGGCAGGAACTCATATGTGAAAAACAAGTAATAACAGTTCTTTGCAATGGAATTTGAAATAGAGGCATGGTAGATACTCCTTTATAGTCAAGCTAATGATTGTCTAGTGATAAGGAGGATTAAAGAAACAGACCATTAACATGGGCATCTCAGGATGAATCCAATGCTAACTTTAGTGGAAAAAGTATTGTGAATTCTTGAAAGTAAAGGATGAAAGCATATGACTATGAATTCTACCACAATATACACTCATTCAAACACTAAAAGAGAACAAAATGGAAAGGGAAACAAGAAACACATTCATGTGAGGAGAGAAAGTACAAAATATAAAGTAAATAACACAAGAATCTCTACAAAAAACCTGCTTGGCTCTGAAATCTTTATTGATCTGTGAAACTCCTACAAAATTCAGTTCTTTCTCACGGGTTCCAACCATCAATACACTGTAAAAAGTTGCTTAAATACATAAAAAATGTTCCTTGAGATGATAACTATTTCAATGCTAAAAATAGGAAAAATAACTTCCTTATTACATTTGTCATTTAGTTCCTAACAAACTAACTACTCAGAAATTTATTACATTTTTCAAAATAAACTAGTCTTCAACATCCCTTGAATTTCTTTATTGATGCAACTTGTACTTTGCACTTTCAAACTTATCTACTGTTTTCTACAGATCCATGGTTGGAAGCTCTAGACTGGCCATTTCTTTATCCAATACTTGTAATTATACATGATCCACATATGAATTGGCTGGAAACTAGGAACAAACTGTTCTAAAAGTATTTACTATTTCAAATTCTACTGCTAATTTGTCCACCACAATTTTTCCTGATAGTGACTGGTTATTAAGGGATACATCTGACCTAAAAACACTTACAGAAAAAGGGTTGGTTTTTCTCAATAGTAGCATGTCTGAATGGATGAATTACGTTTTCTTCATTGAAATATTCACATTTTTTGTTGAAAGTAGGAGGAACGGTAAGTGTCTGGGACAACAAGTGCATTAACAGGACATATAATCTTGGTCTTGGATGAATCCATTATTACCCTCTCAGAAGAGGAATAATTTGACATGCACCAGTTAATGAAGTATGGAAAATTAAGGGTTTGGTCTAGACAAAAAAATTACAAATGAGACTGGAAGCCGTTGTGCAGGTCAATACCCTAGTCCTTAAAAGAATCCATCTTTGTTTTTAACTGGTGAATAGAGCCGAAATATAAAATCATATAAAATATCCCTCCATCTCTATCTTCTAATACTTCCTCTATTTTCTGAAATTCTAGGGCCTGATCCTCTACTTATCCTCCACTATCCATATTTAAATACTAGTAAGTGGGAAAAACACGACCTACCTAGCAAACTGACAGATGGATGGGTATATGTTTGACCTGGATTCGTCCAAGCAGAACACTAATTTCTTCTCCCAATGCATAAATAAAAATAGTCCTCGAATGTAATGTCCCAAATTTTTCATTGGGTCACAATGGACAAATCACATTTTCCATATTCATGAAATTTGTCAAAGGGATGCTAAAAGTGAAAAAATTGCCAAGGAGGAAAATCACTAGTTTCCTAGGTTGGGGGTGAAAGCTTTGAGATTTGGAATAACGGTGATAATAAATGATGTTTAGACATTTGAAGAGGATAAATATTTAATAATGTAGCTTATTAAATAAATACAAGATAAAATTTAAATGGCTATGGAGAATGGAGACACATGGAGACTATGGGGCCCACTCAAACTAGAATTCCTATGTTAAATGGCATCCTCCTCTTGTAATTTTGAATCTATGGGAAGCCTAATGTTTTGGTATGGATTATGAGGTTAATATAATTTTCCATATACTTCATAGGTTGAATTTTGGATGAATTGTAACTTACATGGGAGAGGAAGAGCCAAATGGGAGTTTCTGTTGGGACGCGTACCCTAAGGATTATTAGTTTTGGTAACTCCGTGGTGGTTGAGGAAGTTTGTAAGCGGAGTCACGGGCCAAAATAGTCTTAGGGGTATCGGGGTAAGTCACAACTCCTATTTGTAATAAACCCATGGTTTAAATCCAGGGTTTAGGGTTTTGGGTGCCCATGGTTTGAAGCCATGGTTTTGTAATAGCGTGATGTATAAATAGGCATTTTTTTAAATAAGAAAAGTTAGGCTTTTTGATGTAAAGAAAGAAAGGCGAAGCTAAGGCTGATTATGTAAGGAAAGGTTAAGTCCCAGCTGTGTGCGTGGACGACCTCTGTAGCTGTGTGCGCAGGGGGTTTTGGTTGTAATAAGATTAAGGAAAGATCTGCAGCTGTGTGCGCAGAGGCCTGCTGCTGTGTGCGCGGCTTTTAAGGACTGAAGGGATCTGCAGCTGAGTGCGTAGATCAAACTATGGTTTTGTAGCAAGTTGAATAAAACGCAGTTTGTGGACGTAACCCCTACACTGGGGGTGAACCACGTTATATCTGGTGTTGTGGTTTCTTGTGTTGTTTCCTTTTCTGTTGTCTTTTATGCATTAATAACTGTATACATTTGATAACTTAGATCACTGCTAATAACAAGCTTCGCTGTGAATTCCCCGTAGCAGGTTAAGCAAGTCATGGTTGTTTATCTATCTGCGAAAGTTGTATATGAGTGAATGGCAAAGCTGTGTAATTGTTAATTAATAAGTTTATTAAAGGCTAAGGTATAGTAATATCCCTCTCTGCTTACAGAAACCTGGTTCTGTGGCACCCCATAGTTGTTTCGGGTGAGACTGCAACCTGCGCACAGGTTGTTGCCGAAAGGGCCAACACTGTGGGTTTTTGTTGGTGCGACATAAAAGGATTAAACCCGGGTTTGCCCTATTGCCCAACAAATTGGTTCCGTTGCTGGTTGAACTCAGTATCTGCTTAAGAGGGGTTTACGTCGTACCTCGAGGGCTATGTTTTGGAGGCCCTCTGCGAAGGAAATTGGGGATTGGCTTGATGAGACTTATTTGAAATTTGTTGAGAAAGAGAATACAAATCCGTGTTGTAGCGCACGTGACTTTTTACAAAGGTATGTTTTTTGTGATGCTTATGAAATTTTCTTTGGTAGTATCCACATAGAGTTGCACCAGTGGTTGTCTAGATTAGCAGAGAGAAGGACAAACTTTCAAGCTCATCGGGTTCCCACGTGGACCCCCACAAGGGTCAATCTTATGCAACACGTGAACAACGAGGTATCCCACGCTGTTGATTTCTGGACGACGCGAACATTGGAAGCCTTCATGACAGAGTTTTCCATTGACACAAGTATCTCCTTCAGCGAAGCTGAATGGTAGTTCTTCAAAGGCCCCCATGGTAAGTTTTTGAATTCATTAAGCTTGAGGATTAAAATACTATTGGCTGAAAAGGGTCTATTGTTGTTTGAATCAGACTGCTAGCTTAGTAGTACTAACATATGTTTGCAAGTGATAATACCTTCGACGAGCAAAGTGGTTTGTTGGGAAGTGGGAAAAGGTACAAAAGAGATTTTGACTCATATCCCTTAGGTCAGGCTACCGCGTCTTCCCCTGTAATTTCTGAAGAGTCAGACTATGAAGAAAACCCTTCGGTTGGAAATCCTCTGGTCACCCCGCAGCGAAGCCCTGTTACCCCTAAAATTCCATCACAGTCTGACAGTCAACCCAGCCCGCATATTCCGGCCACAGGTCAATCTGCCCCCATAAACCCCCCCCCATCGACATCCGGTCCCCCTCCCAACCCTCCTAGAACCCCCATGGCCCACCTAGTTGATGACATTAAGCTCCCCATCTTCAAAGGCACGGGATCAGAGGACCCCAAACAGTTTTGGTTCTTATGTGAAGCAGTATGGAACGCGAAGAATATTACAAACCTGGATGTGAGAACCGCATAGCTCATTACTTCTTTCCGGGACCGAGCTTTGACCTGGTTTATGAAATTATCCAGTACTCAAAGTCCTACATTAGATGAGATTAAGGCAGCAATAACCAAAGAATTTAAGAAGCCTAAATCAGAATCGCAGAGCATCACTGAACTCAAAGAGATTCAACAGGGGCGCGGCGAATCAGTGTGGGACTTTGACCAGAGATTCAAAGTTCTACTGGACCAAGTCAGTTTTCACATTAGTCCTGCACAGCACAAGGAATGGTTTATCGCGGCATTATTACCACATATCAGAACCCCGCTCATGCAACAGAAGGTTGCTGACCAGCAAGAAGCTATGGAAATTGCAATGAAGCTCAAAACCACCCCCGTCGAAGACGATTCCGGTATTGCTCAAATCCAAGCACAGCTAGCAGCAATGGCCCTGGAGCTTCGCGATATGAAGAAGGCTAAAACTAGTAGAGAGGAGGTCTGGTGTACGCAATGTCGGACAGAAGGTCACGATAGGGACCAGTGCCCCATGGTCAGAACTTACCTAAATACGGGTGCGCCAAACCAATTCAATCCCGGTGTTCTATATTGTGAGATTTGTCGAGCCACTGGCCAACATCGCCCTGAAAACTGCCATCTTCTTCAGAGATATGTTCAAGTTCCCAAGAACCCCTACTGCAAGTTCTGTAAGTCAGTAGGGCATAATGAAGAGGAGTGTCGTAGCTATGACCTCATGAGAGAGCGCATCTCTGATGCCTACCGAGTGCAAAATGAAGCCCAGAATAGTGATGACTATGGTTACCGTGGTGGTGCCTCGGGAAGAGGTGCCTTTGGAGGCCGCAGCCGTGGTGGTATGCCCGGGAGAGGTAGAGGCCAGGTTGTGTATTAAAATTGTAACCAAGCTGGCCATTTGGCTCGAGACTGTCGGAACCCCACCACAACCTGTCGGTATTGCCGCGTAGTAGACCATGTGATTGAACAGTGCCCCCAGCTCATAGCAAAGATTCAAGAAAACAAAAGTGTCCCTACCCAGAACATTCAGTTGATTTCCATTGAACAGAGACCTACCGCAGCCATCAATGTGGTCACCCAGAGTGGAGCCACGACACACATTTAGAATACGTAGAAACAACCTGTCGAGGTGGGCGCGCGTAAAGCCTCCGAGCACGTCCCATCACTTAACACTACGAAATACCAAGCACCAGTCAAGGCGTCCCAGTGCGATATTGTTGACCCTCGCACAGCAGCAGTACCTGTGCGGCAACCTCAGCAGGCCTCGCAGCCGCAAGATGATTCGATGGATAAAGTAAGTACACTCTCCTCCTTTTTACAGAGTTGTATGAAACTCTTGAGGAATCAGAATGCTTTAAAGGAGCTCCAAAACTTTCTTGCTGTCACAGACCCTCAGAGAGGAGTTGATCAGGAGAAAACTGTTAGTCATGTCCGAAGAACGGGGAGGGAAATGATATTGAATGTTCAGATAGGGGAATATGATATGACTAATGTCATTTTGGATCTTGGATCAGAAGTTAATGTCCTACCCAAGCAGACCTGGGGACAAATGGGAAAACCTTCCCTGGCTTGGTCACCTATACAACTGAGATTAGCTAACCAGCAAAGGATTGTGCCCCTAGGGAGACTTCTTAGTGTTCCCATAGATATTGATGGGGTAAGCACTCTAGCCGATTTTGAAGTTATTGATATCATTGATGATAGCAACCCTTATCTAGCCCTGTTGGGAATCGAGTGGGCCATGGCCAATGCTGCAATCATCAACCTTAAGAGGAGACAGATGAACTTCGAAGGAAATGGTCTGTGAGTTATCATACCCCTTGACCCATCCCAAGGAGAAAGATATATAGAACCGATCAGAGATGAAGGGGAGTAGGATACTCTGGACCACATCTACAACATTACAGCCAAGGAAACAGACTATGTCGAGCCTGATGCCGATGGCATAATAGATTGGCAATATGATAGCTCCTGCATGTCTGATTCAGACGATGGTCTAGAGAATTGGCAGAATCGATTGTACGAGCTACATGGCCATAGGTGCGCGCAAATCACTAAGTCTCTTAGATGCCTTAGTGCGCAGCCCAGAGAGTTGCCTACATATGTTGGGTTGACAGATCCTGGAGGATTTCTTGCACATTTCTCAGAACAAGCACTTTCGTCACAAAGAATGCAGAATCTGGAGACCGCATTAGGAGCTCCAGCAGCAGGGTGGACCGATCACAAAATGTCTACTCCCAGTTGGGGAGCCTACCAGAAATTTCTACGCCTTAGATTCATAAACCAATTCCAAGAGGTGCGAAGTAAGTTCAATGGGCAGAATAGCCCTCAGGAACATTTGAGGCACAGTTATGCAGCATGGGCTAACATACCTCGCGAGGAGTGGGTGCATAAGTTCGTGCACACCTTGGAACCTATAACACAAAATTGGTATATGGAGGCCAAGCTCTGACACATAATTGAATACCAAACAAAGGGGCAGCACCAAGAAGCCAGTCCATCAAACCTAACAGTCCTGTCACCAACATTCCTAGGATGGGTCGAAAGGCAATACTGTGTCGAGGTTGCTTGTTGTCATGAAGCTCAAACCATGATTTTGCCGAAGACCAAAAACACAGCGAGGCTTAAAATCCGACCATTAGGAAGCAGCCAAATTGGCGGCGGTAGTGCTTTAATTGCCTTAAATACCTGTACTAAGAAGATTATCAGAAATCGAGCTCCACTTGGACAAGATTTTCATCAGATTCGGTGCCTTCAATGCATTGTCCTGCTCGATTTGATTGATGGGGTGCATAAGAAGATGCCTCGGTTAGGGAAAATTGTATTCTGCATTTCTTTTAGATTTAGAAGTGAACCCATGACAATAGAACGAGAGCTTGCCGATTTAGTAAGGAAATTCGAGCAAGAGGGTCTGATAAGTTGTTCTAATCGGCCGCCTGCCTTGGTTCCCTCTGAAGAAGCTCACCCAGCACCACCACGGCCGATGCAGACACGATCTACTAGGAAGAAGTCCAGAACTGAAGTTCGCTCCAAGCGAAACCAAGACCGACAGAGGAAAACAAGGCAAACGCCAGCAGATCATCCTATGGATCCCACTAGTTCAGTACAGGTCCCGGCCGGGGGTAGGGAGAACATTGCCCCACCACGGCCACCGTATCTACAACCTGTTCGACCATGTGGCAAGCTACCCCGTTGAACAAAGCAATTCACGTTAACCACACCCTCACTGCCACAAGGAGTTCAGCTGATTGGAAACATGACAGGGAAGATCGATCGGCTTAAGTATAGCGATCACGACACAAATGACCATGGCAAGTTTCCACAGTTTGAACCAGCAGAATACATGCACCGCGTCAAATACCCAGATGATAAGGTGACACTACTGGAAGTCCAACCGTGGGCGGCGGGCCTGGACAAAGCTGGCCTACTCAAGATGCTTGATATTCCACATTTCGGTCGTGGCATACATGTGACCGTAGTGGCCAAACAGTTGCTAGCGTTAGTGCATGACGGCTATTTATGGATAGGGGACCAGCAAATTCCTATTGACGCCACGCTCATCCATAAGATCACAGGTTTACCAATGGCAGGACCTGATTCGGGAACTGAATTTCCATCAAAACATGAGGATACAAAGCTCGCGCAAACTATGAAAGAGAGGTTTGGCCTGACAAAGGGGAAACGGGGGTATCATACTTCCACGATTCAGGAGCAGCCCATTCGCTTTGCAGCTGAACTCTTAGCCTGCAAACTCATAAGTAAATGCAGGCCAACTGAAGTACCTGCTCCGGTTATCCGGATTGCTATGAACTGCGTTGAGGGGTGTACGTACAATTAGGCCACATATCTTGCGAAGGAATTCCTGGAGGATGCCCGCGACGCACAGGAAAAAGGTAGACCTTTTCATTATTCCTGGCTATTAATACTTATTGCATTAGTTGGGTGGAAAGAACCCACCGAAGCTCAGTTTGTAGAAGTAAACCCAGGCATGCCGGGGGCAGTGAGGTATGACTCCCTATGGATATCCTCAGATAAGGTATTTCAGCAGATGACGAACACTGTGTTCATCTTTTATGCCATGAGTATCCACTATGAGATTGTGCGAACACCACGGCTTACCAATGAGTTGTTCTCTAAATATGAGGGCGTCGCGAACTTCAGTGCCGATATACATCATGTCTTCATTCAAGCCCGTGCCGATCCCCAACATCAATGGTTTAAATTACCATATGTAGTCACTGAACCACATATCAGGGGTATAGTTCAGCAATGGCCGGCTGACTGGTTGAAAGATATAGGAAAGAAACCTTCTATTCCAGTTCCCCTAGCTACCAATATTGGCGCAGGTACCAGTCAGGCGCAGCAGCAAAACCCATTAGAAGATAGCGAAGACCTAAGTGATTCGCAGCTGAATGGCGATGACCAGGGCGGAGATGGCGGACAGGATGAACAGGACAAGGAGTCGATTAAGACCATATCAGATCCCAACCCAGCAACAAAGCGCAAGTCACCCGAAGTAGCAGAGGTAAACAAGCCGCAGTCCCGCAAAAAGTCAAAAGCGTCGAAGGACAAAAATATTGAATAAGAAGCCACTATAACGCTGGATGAGCTGGAGCAAGCTCTAGAAAAGTCTACGGGAATGCTTACTAAAAAATGGTTAGAGTTTGCGGAACTGCATCTTGCTAGGCTCACAAGTATAGAAAACAGGGTTTCGGCGCTCAAAGACTTAGCAGCAATGTCAGCGATCAGTACTGCGACAGGTAGCACTATAGCACCCACGCAACAGGATATTAGGCAATGGCCACCCAGAGATAGCCAAGGCCAAGTATCAAGCGTAGCTCTGCGACCAACCGATGCAGATTCTCGGTCCCAGATGAGTATGACCATAGGGATCGATTATACAAAGATGTCCATGTCAGAATTGCACCTCTGCCAGCTCGCTATTACAAAGGAGATCCATGCACGACACCAATTGTCTCAAATCCAATTGGAAGACACCTTAAAACAAAAAAAAATCTTCGCAGCACGACTCGAAGAAGTAGCACAACAGAAGAAGGATGCTGAAGATAAAACAATTACACTGCTGCGAGCACTGGACAAGGCATGTCGGAGTCTTTTCTGACTCCGACATACAAGAAGAAGAGGAACCAGAGCAAAGAATCGCTAAGCTGAGAGACTATGCCCAGCAGTCTCGCAGCGAGATTGAAAGGTTGAAGATAGAACACCAGCACCAAATTGCAGAGCTTCAACTGCGCATCCCTTCTGAAACTCCACCAGAGGTCCAAGAACAGTGCCATAGGGACATCATGGATTCAGCCGCAAAGATATTAGATAATGTGGCCAGCGTCGCAAAACTGATGGAAGACAGCATCAACGCATGGGTGAACCTACAGGACCATCCAGATGTAGGTAAGATCCAGGAAACCATCAAGTTGTGCCAGGATGAATTAGATGCAGTCAGAGTCGAAGTCAAGACGCTGCCACCTATGCAGAAGATGGCTAAAGTCAAGCGCATCAAGGAACTTCAGCAGGAAATTGAGTCCTGCAGGATGAAGGTAACGCTGCTGGAGAATGCGTTACAGCCACTGGTTGATGAAGCATTGGAATTGAGTAATACTGCAGAGAGCCAGCTCAAACTTTTGAAGACCTACGACACTTTTGTGCAGGAATGGGCCAACACATAATCATCCTCAGTGTTACAAGAGTTGGTGGAAAAGGAGAAAGCAGCTGACGACATACTACACAACCTCACCCGTCACTTCCAGACCCTCGCACAGAAGATTCTCCCACCAGAGCCATCGCAGAGTGTCCCGGGACGAGCCACTAGTGAGTCTTAGGGGCCTGTTGGGATGCGTACCCTAAGGATTATTAGTTTTGGTAACTCCGCGGTGGTTGAGGAAGTTTGTAAGCGGAGTCGCGGGCCAAAATAGTCTTAGGGGTGTCAGGGTAAGTCACAACTCCTGCTTGTAATAAACCCATGGTTTAAATCCAGGGTTTTGGGTTTTGGGTGCCCATGGTTTCAAGCCATGGTTTTGTAATAGCGTGATGTATAAATAGGCATTTTTGTAAATAAGAAAAGTTAGGCTTTTTGATGTAAAGAAAGAAAGGCGAAGCTAAGGCTGATTATGTAAGGAAAGGTTAAGTCCCAGCTGTGTGCGTGGATGACCTCTGCAGCTGTGTGCGTAGGGGGTTTTGGTTGTAAGAAGATTAAGGAAAGGTCTGCAGCTGTGTGCGCAGAGGCCTGCTGCTGTGTGCGCAGCTTTTAAGGACTGAAGGGATCTGTAGCTGAGTGCGCAGATCAAACTGTGGTTTTGTAGCAAGTTGAATAAAACGCAGTTTGTGGACGTAACCCCTACACTGGGGGTGAACCACGTTATATCTGGTGTTGTGGTTTCTTGTGTTGTTTCTTTTTCTGTTGTCTTTTATGCATTAATAACTGTATACATTTGATAACTTAGATCACTGCTAATAACAAGCTTCGCTGTGAATTCCGTGTAGCGGGTTAAGCAAGTCACGGTTGTTTATCTATTTGCGAAAGTTGTATATGAGTGAATGGCAAAGCTTTGTAATTGTTAATTAATAAGTTTATTAAAGGCTAAGGTACAGTAATATCCCTCTCTGCTTGCAGAAACTTGGTTCTGCGGCACCCCATAGCTGTTTCGGGTGAGACTGCAACCTGCGCGCAGGTTGTTGCCGAAAGGGCCAACACTGTGGGTTTTTGTTGGTGCGACATAAAAGGATTAAACCCGGGTCTTCCCTATTGCCCAATAATTTCATGGACACTTGGCTAGATTCCCCTTACATTTATGACATCTATGACACCAATGATGGAGATTCTATGACAGTTATGACACGAGTCAGATATGAAGGCTGACATACTTACATACTTACATGTCAGGCCTAAATAGAGCATCTTAGAGGTCGAATTTGGGATTTGGAGAAGGCCAAGAGGCTCCTACTCAAATTTGGGAGAAGATGGAAGGTGAAGAGAGAGGCCACATGGCATAGCATGAGCAGCCACACCAATTAGACTTGGATTTGGTTGATGGGTGGATTTGGAACCTTAGAAGACTAATAATGTTTATAAAATATAGGGATCATCCATGAGAATAAGCTTTTTCTTATTTTTGAAATTGTCATTTGTGAATTGTGAGAGCTAGTGGATGACTAGTTTTCTTGCTTAAGACAATTTCGAGGGTGAAAGATTCCCATCCTAGTTGGTGTTAGGAGAGGCCACTCAGGTATTTCATGGATTTTTAATGAAATCTTATTTGCATTTGTAATCTATAGGAAATCATGTGGATTCTTCTATTGCAGCACTCTCTCTCAACTATTTTCAGTTTACACACCATATTCATGCCAATGGAGGGATTGTGCTTTGGGTGAGCTATTGATCTCTTTGGGGAATATTATAATGCCCATTATATTATGTTATGATTTATATTATATTTATTTCATGTTCATTATACTCTCAAGTCGAAATACCCAAAATAATTCATGTAAAAATGTTGAACAATGAAGAAATAGTGTCATTTCCCCACTATCTTGTTGTGAACCATTGTAATGCTGATGAATTCGAATTGGGAGAAACTTTAATTGTAAATTTATTATTGGAATCAGTTAAATATTCTTTTTTATTCATTCTTATAAAGTTTCAAGTCGAAATTCCCAAGAGTTGTATGTCAAGATGACTTTTAATGAGCAAACAATGACCATTTCCACTCTATTTTGATATATGCCATAGTAATGCTTATTATTTCGAATGGAGGAATGTATCTGTGATAAATGTATGATGGGTGGACTTTAATTAATGTTTATTTCAAGTCTCATGTTCATTACTTAAGCATTGGAGGACATTTTACTCATTTTTATTGCATTGGGAGAAGATTTGGTGCATTTTCCCCAAGGGTCGAAATTGTGACTTGGGAGTTGTTTTGGAAAGAGTCATAAAAGCCTATATAAAATGAAACATGATGCATATAAGATTTTTAAAATATCCCTTACACATACCCAACCTATTTTCATAAATTCAAGTGACTTTGGGATCATTTATGAACCATTTCCGGCAATTACCCAGGGGGAATTGGAGCCCCAATTTGCTAGTGAAGGCTCCTACTTTGAACAGAACATTAAACAAGTTTGCAGAAGTAATTGGGAGGATAAAAAACATACATGAACATAATAATTGATTTATTATATCATTCATACACCTTATCTGAATATTTGGGAGCAATTGGGCTGATTTGGAGACCAACACACTAAAACTAGTCAAGAGCCAAAATTGTGAAAAAAATGGAAAATTGGGCATTTTAATAAAATTCCAAAAAGGGGACATTACAGTGGTATCAGAGCATGATCTTGGAACCTGATTTGGTCTGATATTCATGAGTACAATAATTCAGGTACCACCATTATATATTGAAACCCAAAAGTGCTTTTGTTGAAGAGGAAAAAAAAGTAGGAGAAGAAGGCAATTTTTTTGGAAACTATGACTAAGGATGAAAAGGGAACCTCATATGATGGTAAGGAGATAATAAAAATAATGGAACCTATACTTGAAGAAATGACCAAGAATATTATGAAAGGATTCGAATTTTTGGCTATCCAAAGTTGGGAAAAATATATTAATTTTAAGAAGACCAAGGGGAAAAATGCATCAGCTTACTTGAAGGAGCAAAAGGAGCAGACCCATTAACCACCTAGTTATAAAATAGGTGAAGTAGAAGAATTATTACATGAAGAGGATAGAAATTCACTCCCAAATGAATTTGAAAAATATGAGGAAACATCACATGAGAATTCCTTCTCATGTGAGCATACTCCATGAGCAACCACACCAATTCGACTTGGATTTGGTTTATGGATGGATTTGGAACCTTATAAGACTAATAATGTTTACAAAATACAGGGATCAGACATGAGGATAAGATTTTTCTCATTTGTGAATTGTGAGAGCTAGTGGATGACTAGTTTTCTTGCTTAAGCCAATTTCGAGGGTGAAATATTCTCATCCTAGTTGGTGTTTGGAAATGCCACTCAGGTATTTCATGGAACTTTAATGTAGTATTATTTGTAGGTGCAAGCTACAGAAAGTTCATGGAAATCTCAATATCAACTTGTTCTTCCATTCATCTTAAGTTTTCTCACCATATTTCAGCTCTATGGAGTGAGGGGCACTTGGTGAGCTATTAATCTCTTTGAAGGAGCTTCTATTGCACCATTATTTTGTATTCTGATGTAAATTATATTTTATTTAAGTTTAGAAATATCTCAGGTCGAAAATCCAAGATATATCATGTATTATTGTCCAATATTGAAGAAACAGTGCCATTTCCCCAATACCTTGTTGTAAACTCTTGCAATCTTGATGGAATTGAATATATGTGTGAACCATTGATGATTTATGAATGAATGAACTTTAATTAAAGTATATTATGGTTTTCATGGTCTGTAACTGAGAATTTGTGGCCATTGGGTTAAATTTCATAGCATTTGGGGCAAACTACATCTCATTTCCCCAAGGGTCCAAAACTAGTTTTTTATATCTGATTGAAGGAAGTGATAACAGCCATGGGAGTTGATTGGTTTTGAATATTATACACACCCCCTGATTCAATTTGATAATTTGAGGGAGTTTATGTACATTTGGGAATCCATTCCGTCAATTACTCAGGAGGGATGTGAGCCCCAAAATTGCTAGTAAATTCATCTATCTTATTCAAAATATGATATAGACTTGCAGAACTGATTGGAGGACCATAATACATCCTTGAACATAATAAATAAGTTATTATATCAGTCATAGACCTTCTCTGAATATTTGGGAACAATTGGGCCGATTTGGAGACCAAGACACTAAAACTATTCAAGAGCCAAAATTGTGAAAAAAATGGAAAATTGGGCATTTTAATAAAATTACAAAAAGGGGAAATTACATCAAACACATGCATTTACCTTTAGAATCTTCTTCATAGTATTTTTTTGGATCAAAGAAGCAGTTTTATTTTCCCTATTAGAATTTGGTGTTAATCTCCATGCACTTCTCATAAGCAGATTATTCTCTGTCCATAGATTTGATTTACCTTTCTTCTAAATTGTCGATCTTGATGACCTATTAACCTCCTCCTTTCCTTATTCCACGGCTTGGGTAGTTTCCTATCCTCCTTGCATTTTTATCTAGTGGGCCTCCTAATCATCGTATATCTACCAAAACTTCACTCCCCACCGTAGATATTATCTCCTACATAATCCTCATCTTTACTTTCCATTTTTCATATGAAATGTAAATCAATGTGCAACTTCTATCAGCAGATCACCTGACATATGTTTATCTCATCCTCCTTTAATCTCGACCGTTAATCAAGGATTCCATTTAACAATTTCGTTGAACTCCAACTAGTCATTTGGTGTGCAAGTTCCCTCAGCGGACCCCATCTCTGTTGATGATCTTACCAGTCATCAATCTCCACCATCAATTAATGTTGGGCTTCAAACATTTCTCTCACTCCCAATCTAACTTTCTCCGCAAATCTTCCCACAGCATATTTTACCTACGTCATAGATATTTTTACCTTCAAATCTCCACTATAAATTTAGGTGGGCCATAAGTCTTTCCACTAATCACTAAAATTTCGTCTTCCGCACAGCTTTCATTGGTGGATCCATCCCCCATTGTAGATCCTCCCTCCTGAAGATCTGAACCATTGAAACTTTTAGTATATACCATAGGCGTGATTTCTCCATTTTTATCCCTTTATTAATTTTAACCTATGGTTTTATGAAAATATTAAAGACCTTAGTCTCTAATTCGACAATTTTAAACACCTTTCGGTCATATTATCAAAAATTCTTCATATCATACCCTTATTTATTTTTAGGCCTGCTCACTTAACTGCTAACCAAAAAAGTGTTATCATAACACATAACACAAATATAAAACATGGAATTCAAATGAATTTGGCACTTAAATTTATAATGTTCTCTAATCATCTATAAGCAAAAGACGTTCCTCCCAACCATAGGCACTATGTCAAAACTGCTATTTCTTCGATAGAGGCCACCCCAAAGATGAGACTATAAGTCCATAATGATAAAATTATCAATTCTTTTACTCCACCACACTCACACTAACCAAAGGTGTAGAAACCCTCTCCACGATTGTTCCCACTCTTGCACTCATTCTCTATTAACTTACAAAACACAAGCGATGGTACCCGTTTCTCTACTTTTCAATCCCTCCAGTTGTCCCCGTCACCTTCTAGTGATGCAGTATATACCAAGAAAGAAGTTTTTTTCAAGGTCCCACATCATCCAACTACAAGCTAGGTCTCTCTTACATGGATACCAAGCCCATTCACATAAGTTTCTCAAGGTACTTTGTGCGAGAAATTATGAAACTCACATTTTTTTGGCTTACCAAACATAAATACCATAGCATGGAGTATTTCCCTTGTTGAATGATGGAATGATCAATGACTAGATGAGATTCTAACAAGATATATGCATGATTATGGCTTGAGAAGTGGCTTCCGTAGGAGTGACGTCCAAGTTTTCCTCTTTAATCCTGCATAGAATAATCAATCCCATAATTATTTAAGGTGACTCCCATAGCATATGGTTAAATGACTTTGGTTAAAAAGTTCAATGAAAGTTAACATTAGGTAGGATCATAACTATTGTTGCAGTAGTTGCATTAGGCACATCCTCATAGGTTGTCCCCAATGAAGAACACAAGTAGGCCCAGAAGAAGATTTCAGAAGTCAAGTCGGCTCCAATGAAAAAGACAAGTTGACCCCAAACAAAAATTAAATCACGAGCAATATAATCTATAAATAGAAGTATCCTCACTTCATTTTCACATCAATCATTAAATCAAGTTCACTCAAGTGGAGAGAGAAGCTCACCACATCTAGTAGAAAATTGTTTTTGGGGTTCTTCATTCTTGGAGAAGTTTCTCTTTGTGTTATTTGGGTTTATCCTACTATTATTTGGATGTACATTGATATCTGAGTGATTTATCTATATTGGAAGGTGTGAGCTTGAGGGAGACAATATTTTTTCTATGGTTGGGAAGTGATAGATCATCATCGTGGTTAATCGAGCTCCACGCTTTGTTTATGTGCTTTGTCATTCTTTTAGTGATCCTATTATTGTTTATGATGATGTCTTCAATATTTCTAACATAGTATCGGAGCAATTCTAAAAGAAGTCATTGTAAAAAACTAGGACTCTATGTTTTCGAGTGATTTCAACCTCGGATCATCTGGAAATGAGCATAGAGAAACTCGCCTCAATAGGGCGCATCTTTATGTGGTGGGAAAACTTAGTTTGATGGAATTTCATTTTTTTGACCTAATATTATCGAGGTCAAGACCTAGGGCTCCTTGGATCTATCCCTTATGTCCACAATTTTGGCTTGATCTTATCTTGCTCCAACTCGCCTTAGTAGGGCACATCTATTTGTGGGTTCATTTTTGCAAATCTCCATACTTCATCTTTGACCTAACTCCTACTAGGGTTTCTGAAGCAGTTCTTTAGGTTGCAAAGATAAGATCAACATGAAGGGTAGACTTAGACTCTACGGAGTTTCCAAGTCTAATATTCCCTTGAAGAGTGTTGATGAATAAGCTACAAAATATATTTGCATTGCATCTCTCTCAGGTGCATTTCCCACCACTAGTGATACTTGGTTGATAGATAGTGGTGCACCTAGATATATGAGAGGATACAAGGAGAATATTTGAGACTTCATTGAGAAGAAGTCTCATCTTCGAGTGGTGCTTGGAGATGATGTTATATATAATTTGAAGGGATCAGGGGATACCTCCCTCTAGTTAGAGTATTATGATGCACTGCATTTGGTTGATGCATTATATTTACTTAGGATGAAAAGGAATCTTGTCTCCATAACAACTTTGGAGGATAAGGATTACAAAGTCACATTTTATGACTTTGTAATCCTTATCCTCCAAATCGACATACTCAGGAGATTTGGTATGATGGACTTGTTATCACAAATATTGTATTTTCCACTTAAGGTAATCTTATTCAGGATGGTAAAGGGAATGCAACTAAAGTTGTGACGTACGACAACCAAAACCTATGGGATAAATTAGTTGCTACGCTAGTTAAGGTTATCGACAATTTAGACTAGAGTAGAGCCTAGGGGGCGTCCCTATAACCAAGATAACCTTATAAAGTGATTAATTATGTAGATAAATAAAGGTAACTTGGTGAACATCCTTAGATCTAAAGGTTAATTAGATATTTAAGCAATTACTAAGAGAAAAAATGTGCCTATGTAGAAAGCCCCAAATTTCCCTAAGGTTTATTCATGACAATTAAGGGAGATAATTGAAATTAAGCATGGGAATTAATTGCTAGGTAGTAGATATGTCTATTAAGGGTGATTCTAGCCATACCCAGTTTGTGGTTTGAAAGGATGTGCCACTTTAGCCAAAGGGGGTGCCCCTACCCAAAGTAGACCAGTGCTTTAAGTGGAGAAATGGAGTCCGATGGTCATGAAAATTTTAAGTTGAGGGTTTCAAAATATTTCTATAGTGGATTTTAAGTTTTGTTTCCAACCTCAAACTAGAACCTACAAATCTAAAATTTAAGGGTTTTAAGACTAGGGTTTTAACAGTTAATTCTATGACTAGTGGAATAGAAGTTCAAAGCAAAAGATATAGAGTATATCTTACTTGGAAAATCTTATAGATGCCTTGCAAATGATGATCTATCATGTCTCGATCAATTTGAAGCAATTCAGATGAAGCACCAAGTGAAATCGATTTTTCCAAGTGAGGTAGTGTGCTCCTCTTCCTTACACAGTTAAACTACCAGAGAGAGATTTTCTACGTGAAGAAAAGAAACTAAAGATGCAGAAAAAATAGACAGCAAATCAAAGATAAAATATGCTATTGAAAACCCCCTTATTTACAAAATGTATTCAAGAGAGACGAGTTGGGGAATCCCACAAAAATGCCCAAGTGAAGTCGCCCTCCTGAATGCAAACATTATCTCTTCTCGAAAATATTTTGATGCTTCAAAAAAATCTTCAAATGATAAGCAAGATAGAAATTTCAATCATAGATAAGAACATCTCACAAAGAAGAACCAAGAATCTATGCAAAAAATTCTTTCTTTAAATATCTAGATCGAAGAGTCTAAAATTTCCCGATGGGATACAATGAGGGGATAACATCTCTTAAATATAGCTAGAGTATGTCCACATTCTAACTAAATCAATCAAACAATTAGAATTAAAACATCATCCACTGTGGATATATTTTCTTTTGTTTTACCGTTACATGGATCACAAAGACCAAATCAAAGGGGGCGCACTTTTTCCCAATGACGTCTTATGAAGGCCAAATAATACGTGAGTATGATATAGCATGATAATACATAAACAAGGGGGTCTCCTTAAGGGATAATGTATCCCTAGGAGACAAAGTACAATACTACAATGATGTAACAATGATATCCAATGTTTTCCCAAGGTGAAGTGCACCTCCTCCAAGGAGACATCTTCCTTGGGACCATGATAAAAAAATAATATAAGCTCCTATGAAAGGTACAAGGCATGAAATATGTGTGGAGGGAATTGTATCATCATACTGCAACAACCCTAAGCCATTTCCTATCCAACAATAGCCAAATCAATTTTCTTAGTGTAGCCATGGTCATTTTTCATGAATAAAATGCCTAAAAACCACTATTGTAGAATAGAAGTGACATTTTTGCCCTTTTCCTTTTCTCAAAAAGATTATCGGAGTATACCAAGTGATCTAGAGACCTCAAAATTAATAAGAATGAATACTCATACCACATATTTACATCCGGATATGCATCTGGACGTCAAAACCATGTCCAGTGAATAAAAATATGGCCATAATAATAATAATAATAAACCATGAAATCTCTCTAAAATGTCCAATAATCACCAACTGATCCTGGAAATGGTATAATGGAAACATATGGAGTATAATTGTGCAATGTCAAACACATAGCCAAACTACCTTAGTAAACATGTTGACTAGGTCAAACTAGGTTTGACCAAGTCAAAGTACTCAAAATAAAACTTGAGCCATAATCTGGACAATCGTGTATACATCATAGATGAATGAAGCTCACATGGTTATGTTAATAGCCAAACTTGAAACATTAATAACACAACACTGGTACATGAACATTTATAAATACATGACTTCCATTAGAATAGCCATAAAATCCTTTATAAATCCCCCTAGGTATGCTCACTTACAGACTTAGACAATTAGCTATGATGGGTGAGGTGAGAAAACAAAGGTTGTAAGATAAAGGGAAGAACTTATTGAATTTAACATAGTGATCTTTCGTACTAGGGAAACAGGAATCCACTCGTAATTTATAATAAATAAATAACATTAGGTAATGGAAGTGTCTCACAAATGGAATAAGTTGTTTTAAAGAGTGTCCATTCGACTTTAACAAATATCTACAACAAACATCCAAGCTTGACTCAAGCTTTGTGAGGATCTTTTCTATGACTCTTGCGTTGAGTACACATTGAAACTGTAGTGAAGAGATCCTAGGGTACACTTAGAATTAGTCGTCCCTTACTCCATCTCACATCCCAACCCGTAGGCTCTATTAGCACCCAGAATCGCACCCAAAGTTGCGGGAAGGCGGATCTTGAGGTAACAGCAAAACCACTTTAGGAAAGGGAGTTGACTCCTCCGATTCCAGAGAGGGATCTCTCACACATAACAAGGCCATATTTATATTGTCACAATTGGGTATCGAATATGTGGTGGTTGGAGGCGAAATGAAGATATATCGGGCTATGGAGTCAAAAATTCAAAGAGACAGAGCAGTTTACATAGGAAAACACTTACAAGAGCGAGATAGTGCTTCGATTACTGTCGTTGTATTTAGGGTTTGGTGAAAAAGTAGAACGATGACAGTCCGCTAGCGTGGAGCACTGCTGGGATGAATTCCATGCTAATTTTGGAGGAAATAATTTGGTGGATATCGCAGACAATGGCAGGAGCATATGAGTATGAATTCCTAGTCATTATACACTAATTCTACGACATGAAGAAGACAAAATGTAAAAAATATAACTGGAAACACATGCACATAAGAAAAGAATCACAGACTGTAATTTTGGAAACACACAAGAATTCTTGAAATGTTTATAACCAGCATTCGGCTCTGTATATTGCTTCAATATATCGTAGACACGATAGTCTTACAAATTTGAAAATCGATCAACCAACCCCCTTGCTCCCTTTGTGGGAGTCTTTTTATAGCGCTTCAAGCCCCTGAGATTAATCTCAAAACAGGGCAGGAAGTTGGTTACAAGTCATGATCAGAATCTTAACCAACTAGAACGTGGCATTTCTGCCACAATTTACAAATCTCAAATCAACATTATGGAGCAAATACACATGCCCGGTGCGAAGGGTAGCGTGACGCTTTCGGTTCTAAGCTCATTGGCCTTGAAGATGACATCTCACAACGTTTTTAGGTGGTTCTGTTGACTGGGCTTGAACCATTTACCTCTTTGTCAAGTCTGCAATGTGTCCTTCTCTTCTCCATTTGTGTTCCTTCCGTGCTGAAAGGCACCTTTCTGCATAGGCTGGCATGAAGGTTTGTGTCCCTTCTATGCTCAGCCTTCCTTACAACTCCCCCCTCTCCTAGTAACATTGTTATACGAAGGGGTTTGAAGAAGGGCCGCATTGCTTCTGGTAGTAGTAAGCCTCTGAAGTGGCTTATCATTCTTGTACTCTTTACCTCCCATGGGGAGGGTTCTCCTGTAGGAAATACGGATGGGTGCATCTTCGACCTCCTCACCACCTTAGAAAAAACTGGCAAGTGGAATTCACTAAGGCAACGATGAAGACTTTGGACACCCACACCTCCAGTACGAGCATTCGCTCTTACTGGTCACCACTAAACATGGTCATCATGTACCGAGGCTTTGGAGGCAGCGACCACGTCTGGAGGTTTTGGGGGCACATCCATGGGACATGAAAACCCAAGTATGACGCCCGCGGGGTTATGGCCCTCTGTTAAGACAATAATTCCTTCACCAACCTCAGCAGATCCATCTAATGCAATGAACTTCTTTGTCTTGACCTTGATGATGCTGGAAAACCTCTCTAATGCAATGAACGTATCTACCATGATGGCTGGAATTCCCTTGGCATGAGGATATAAGAGCAGTGGGATTCTGGACTAGGGTTTATTGAACGGGGAAACATCCCGATAGACCAACTTTGCAAGCACAAAAAGCATAGCAGGATTATCCCAAGGCTTCCAAGACTGATAGTGGACTAACATTTATCCTCCCCGACTTTCATTCGATGCGCATCGAGACTCTGCCTTCTTTGGCCCCAAAAATGGATCTTTATATAGGGCAGGAGAACTAGACACGGCTATGACCCATTAGCACCCTCACACACTTCATCATCAAGTAGCCTGGTGACAGCACGAGCGAGCACGTGAGCCGAGGCTTTCTTTTCCGCTAGAGATCTAGTCACGCCACCTTATCTGCTGCAACATTTCATTATTGGCTACGGAAAAGACTTGTGGCGTTATCCTGCCTTGTTGACCATATACTTCAAGGCATATGGACTTGACGTTTTCTTTCCCTTTCGTTCCTGCTAACGACGATATAGAACCGCTCCCCTTCGTCACGTCTCTTCACTTCGTGTAGAAGCTCTATCTTTTCTCTACAATTCAACCCTTCAGGAGATATCTAGATTTAGCACGCCTGAGACAGTGACCTTTGGGTTTCAAGAGGATTGTTCATGTCGTGGAGCCCATTCTTTCATCGCATGCATGTTCTGATGGCGCCTGGACACTTGATTTCCCGTTATTTTGGCCTTTCACACATCCGCCTCAATATTTTGTGCTGACAGGATCCTTTCGGGGCATACGAACCATTCGTGGAATCATACTTCTTACTTTTGACTTCCCCAGTCCGCGATGTTTGATGATTTTTGTTACTTTGGGTTGTTGGATCTAAGACTCCTACGATCCTGACTGCACACGTATACTAGAGCGCCAACTTTCGCGAATCGTGGAGAAGATTTTGCAACGAGCATGTCCAATCAGTGAATAGGATGTTCGTCGTCAATCTCTCTATGGCAAGATCTGCACCATTCAAAACGACCGCTTTTTAACCCATTTCGCCAATCGGGAGATCTACTCTCCAGTGAGTATGTAAATCTGGCGAAATTGATCCTGTCCGTACATCTATCTCTTGTTAATCACAGCCATCGGAACACGCAGTTGTCTTAACGTCACTTCGCGAGGATGCAGGGGTAATCTTTGATCATGCTTGTTTCATTCGCAAAACTCTTGTCGACCATCGATCTGACTCGTGCCTCGATCGTCGTCATGAACATGTTGCCTCTTTAACACCTCTCCTTGGCCACCCTGAGACCGAACATCTTACGCGTTTGTTTGGTTTTGGTTGCTCTGCTCTGCCTTTCGTCGTCTCCCGCCGAGCAGAAAATAGTGGATAATAGGCTCCATGAGGATATAATCAATACATTTCAAAATGTATGGCCAATAGTATTTAGATTTAACATTTATTTAGCCACCTCTTTTTAGGCCTTTCACATTTCATTTCATAGCCCTTTTATATGTGTTTAGAAACACAATTTGCAAATTTATTCTTGGGCTTGCATTTTGTAATATATAGCATATAGCACATAATGCATGTAATGATGGTAGAACATATTGCTTCAAGTTTTAGCTAACACACCTCAGGGAACTAGGCGGACTATCCACAATCAAGACCAAATATCGAGAGCAACTGACCAGAGAGGCCAACGCTTCAAAATACCAACTCACCTATGCTCAGGACCTAACATCAGCGAGTTCTCCTGGCCCAAAAGGGTCAAGGCTTCAACAAGTTTTATTGCACAACTCAGAGCCGAGACACAAAAACATGGGGTTTGTCATCATAAAACCAAGTGGGGAAAAGAATGTCCTCAATCTCAGAAGTCAAAGTCCAAGTCTGCGGTAGGTCTCAATCATGGAAGATACAGATGAATGGAGGAAGTGAAACATGATGCCAACACAGAAAGATATAACAAGTTGGCACAAGGTAGTCAAATACAACTAAGCATACATAATGGATTTTCATAAAAGATCTTCTGAATACTCATAACACAAGTCACTCAAACCAATATAGTACCATTATGAGCTAATCGTGTCGAGTTACAACTATTAAAATAAGCAATAGAGACAAACATACAACATACTACAACATGTATACCTGCTCAACCATATACCTATCTCTAGAACCAAGGGAAAAGGAAAAATTGTCTACTCTGGTACCCTTCAAATGAACCATGGCTAACTCTAAAATCATCTCAATGGGTCATGCTAGATCATTCCTAGAAAGGGTATACTAGATCAATGCTCTGGATGGCTCAAAAGGAAGCTCTCATCTAATCATGTATGCAAAAGTATCCATCATTGTAAAAGGGATTGGCTCATGTCTCTAACAAAAAATGATATGCGTCCTAGTATCTCCAACTAAAATATATGTGATAATAGGATTGCAAGTCCATGGCCACACTGATGGATGTGAATCTGAAGAAGATGAGAGATTTTGCTTCTAATTCATATTTGATTGATCCCACTATGTATCGCCAGTTGATTGGATCAGTGATGTATTTAGTCAACACTAGACCATATATATGTTTTGCAGTGAGTGCCCTCAACTAGTTTATGTGCGAGCCGAGACATATACATTGGGTTGCTGCAAAACATGTGTTGAGATATTTGCGTGGCATTGTGGGATTTGGCCTGAGATATGCTTCAAGTGGTGACTTGAGATTTCAGGGGTTTCCCAATTCTTATTGGGATGGGAGTGTTGTGGATAGAAAGAGCACTTCCGAGTGTTGCTTCACTATGAGATCAGTTGTGATTTCTTGGTGCAGCAGGAAGTAGACCTCTTATTAGAACTTAGTACTGCAGAGACCACAATTTGTGTGGCTTCAGAAACTCCTTGCAGGATTGTTTTCCCAGACACTAGAGCCAACATTGATTCACTGTGATAACCAAAGTTGTGTGCAACTATCAGTGAATCCAGTATTCCATAACAAGTTGAAGCATATTGAGATTCAATACCACTACATTCGTGATATGGTGCAGAGAGATGCGTTCGAGCTACAGTATGCTCCGACGGACGACCAAATTGCAGATATTCTTACCAAGAAATTTCCTAGGATAAAGTTTGCATACTTTCCTGAACGGCTTGGCATAGTGGAGAATACATCCCTTGTTGAGAGGGAAGGATGAGAGTTGTTTGAACTCTTTGTCCTACTTGAACACCTATGAACAGTGACGGTGATTCTTTGTGAACACCTAAGTTCTAGGTGAACACTATGGATAGAGATTCTATGTGAACAATGACGTTGATTATGTGTGAACACCTAAGTTCTAGGTGGACACTTGTGGACAACGATTCTATGTGAACACCTATGAACAGTGACGGTAATTCTATGTGAACACCTAAGTTTTAGGTGGACACTTGTGGGATAGAATTCTGGGTGAACACCTGTGGATAGTGATAGTGATTCTGTGTAACTCCTGAGTCTTGTATAAACACCAGTGATTATGTGTGAACTCCTAAGTCCTGTGTGTGTGAACACTTGTGGACAGTGACAGTGATTCTCTGTGAACTTCTGAGTCTTAGGTGAACACTTGTAAATGGTGATTTTGTGTGAACAGATGAGTTCTGTGTGAAATCTTGATGATTATGTGTGAACATACTGTCCTATGTGGACTGAGTTGAGTCGTTACATATGGACTACCTGATGGACTGGGTCGAGTCCTTAATATGGACTCCTCGACGGACTGAGCTGAGTCGTTACATATGGGCTCCCTGATGGACTAGGTCGAGTCGTTACATATGGACTCCTCAAGGACTTAGTTGAGTCGTTACATATGGACTCCCTGATGGACTAGGTCAAGTCGTTACATATGGACTCCTCGATGGACTTAGTTGAGTCGTTACATATGGACTCCTCGATGGATTGGGTTGAGTCATTACATATGGACTTCTCGATGGATCAAGTTGAGTTAAGGCACGTGGAGTTGATGCATGTAGACACTTCTTGATGGACTGAGATTGTGTTGGAGACATTCCTTATGATATAGAGAGGATTGAGATGGTTGTGATGTATTGATGATATACAGATGTGTTCCAGTTGATGATGTTGATGATGCCTCCCTGCCTAAGAGGGAGTGTTGTTGTAGTAGCCGCATGAGGCACATCCTCACAAGTCGGCCCCAATAAAGAACACGTCATCCCAGAAGAAGATTCCAAAAGTCAAGTCGGCCCTAGTGAAGAAGACAAGTCGAACACAAACAAAAATTAAAGTGACGACAACATAAGTTATAAATAGAAGGTGCCTCATTTCATTTTCACATCAAGCATTCAAGCAAGTTTGCTCAAGTGGAGAGAGAAGTTTTCTACAACTAGTAGAAGACTATTTTTGGGGTTCTCCATTCTTGGAGAAGTTTCTCTGTGTTATTTGGGTTTGTGCTACTATTATCTGGATGTACATTGATCTCTGAGCGATTTTTCTCTATTGGAAGGTGCAAGCTCGGGGAAGAAAATATTTTGTCCATCATTGGGAGGTGATAGATCATCACCGTGGTTAATCGAACTCCACACTTTGTTTCTGTGCTTTGTCATTCTTTTAGTGATCCTATTATTGTTTATACTGTTGTCTTCGCTATTTCCAACAATAACCCTTTAGCCCCTCTCACTTCCCTCACTTGTGAAATCATAGACCCCCATTTCTTCTTCATCCTTCTCCACTTGCAACTATTAGGGATTTTTATATTAATAAGTATGTACAAAATTTCCAATATACATGATCTCCTAGGCCATATAAGTCTGACATCTAGCTTTTGTTTCATTACATACATATTCACATCTTGGGGTTAAAAAGAGGGTGTTACGATGCATATTACATGTTGATGGGTTTCAAATAATGGTACATTTATTTATAACATTTCAGCAGCGCAATGCTACCAAACTAGTCTTTGTGCTCAAGAATGTGCTTGAGGAACAACCAAGAAATCTGACAATTCTAAGGTTACAAGTATATGTGTATTGACAAGGTAATCATTCTGGGGTGGAGAAAGAATGTAACAATGTAATCAAGTGAGGATAGATCAACAGCCAATTTGCAATCCACAAGTTGAATTCAATTAGATTGTCATAAATGTTCCATATAAGTACAATGTATTGCATATGAAATACGCCTATGGAAGCAATAATGCTCTATCTGCCCAGCCCTGCAAGGGAATGCGAACGTGGAAGGAGAGAGTCCCCTTGTGAAGGTGAAAGGAGATAGAGAGAGAGAGTCCCTTCTTTTCTTTTCCAGCAACATTGTAGAGCGTAACATTCATAAACATCTTCAACTGCTATAATTGATATTGGTTGTTGGTAATGATCCATCTTCCATGTTGAGCAATCAATTCTTACAATCGAAGATTAGTGGGAACGTTGGGTATCGACATTGAGTCAATTCTAAAATCGAGCTTGAGGAAAACTGCCGGATTTGACTCCTGAATTCTGATTGATAGGATAGAGTAAGGCCCTATGGATATGCCTCAACTTTATAGCTTTGCTGTAATGATCAAGTCTGTAAGCCAATAGACACTAGTTTTTCAATATTTAGTGTCTAGCTCCCCTTGAAAATGCATTTATCTTTGTGCCTTGCATTATCATCTAAATTCTCCATAACCATGAAATCCATCATTCAAATGCCATCAATGATGCGAACCCTCGTAAATATTTCTCATTTGAAAAAGTTTCATATAGAATTGGTGGTATCTGTAGCATCACTGGATGCAATAATCTTTTGTGTAATTAGTGATCACAATAGGTGTCCTAGGGCATGTCCTCAAAAATCCAGAAACAGTTGCTAACTACTCTTATGGTCTCAATAAATGCTCCCTTTTCCACCTCTATATCCGGGAACACAGTTCATGCAAGGAGCATGCCCTACCCCCTTCATTGAAACAATGTTTTCAGATATATCTTGGACTGTTGATTGTAGGTGTGATGTCTTCTACAAAAAATGCATGCACCTTGTTCTGTACCAGAATCCAGCTACATCCTGGTATCTTATTTAATCCTTTGTCTTTCAACAGTTTTCTAATCTTTTCTACACCATCCCACATGCCAGCTGCAGCATAAATATTTGATAGAAGAATATGATTTCCGGTATTGGTAGGTTCCAACTCAAAAAGTTTTTCTGCCACATGCTCTGCTAGCTCTATATTACAATGGATTCTACATGCAGCAAGCAAGGCTCCCCACATGCTAGCATTAGGCTCTAATGGCATATTTTTGATAAAATCATGTGCCTCATCTAGGCGTCCTGCACGACCAAGAAGGTCAACCATACAAGCATATTGCTCAGTGTTAGGTGTAATGCAATAATCTTCAATCATACAGTCAAAATATTGCCATCCTTCATCAACCAGTCCTGCATGACTACATGCAGACAGAACAGCAGTGAAGGTGACATGGTCTGGCTTCAAACCTTCCCGCTGCATTTGACAGAAGGTTGTGAGGGCGTCCTCGCCATGCCCGTGAATAGCATATCCAGATATCATTGCAGTCCAAGTGACCACGTCTCTCTTGGGCATTTTTTCAAACACTCGGTATGCTTTCTCTAGATTTCCACACTTGGCATACGTGTCTATAATAGCACTTTTCACGAAAATGTCTGAATCAATACCTCTTCTGATTATGTAACTGTGTACTTCGTTGGCATGTTGCAGGGCTGCTATGTGAGCACATGCAGAGAGAACACTTGCAATGGTGACAGTGTCAGGTTCCTCGCCCGCCATTTGCATTTCACATAGGAGTTTCAATGCCTCAGCTTCATGCCCACTATGAGCATTCGTTGCAATCATTGCATTCCATGAGGCTTTGTTCCTTTCATGCATTTTGTCAAAGATATTCTGTGCAGCTTTTTTATTTCCACATTTAGCATACCCTGCGATCATCACATTCTCTGAGATCACATTTCTGTAGGGCATTTTGTCAAACTCATGGCACGCATCCATAATTCTCCCACTTTTGGCATACATGTCTACAAGTGCATTACCCACAACAACATCTGCATCGAAACTACCACTTCTGATTATGTAACCATGTATCTCTTTTCCTGTCTTCAAAGATGATAGGTGGGCACATGCACAGAGAACACTTGAGATGGTAACCGGATCTGGTGTCACATATGCCATTTGCATTTGCTGAAATAAGTTTATTGACTCATTACAATATCCAATCTGGGCACAAGCTGAAATCATGGCATTCCATGAGACCACATCTTTTTGAGACATACGGTCAAATATACAGTACGCAATCTCTAGACTCCCACAATGTGCATAAAGAGTGATCAGAGCATTGCCCACAGCAATGTCATACTCAAATGCTTCACTTCGAATAATGTAACCATGGATCTCCTTGCCTTTTTGAAGATCTCTTAACTGGGAACATGTAGAGAGGATAGACAAAATTGTAACTGAATCAGATTTCAGACCTGCCTGTTGCATTTGATGAAAGAGGTTTAAGGCATAATCAAAATATCCGTTCTGCGTGTAGCCCGCAATCATTGCATTCCAGGAGATGGCATCTCTCTGTTCTATTTTGTCAAAAACTTGGCTCGCATACTCTATAATTCCACATTTAGAATACATGTCTACAAGGGCGTTCCCTACTGAAATATCCAATTCCAGTCCACTTTTTACTATGTAACCATGGATTTCATTACCCTGTTGGATGCCTGCTAAATGGGCACATACAGAAAGAACGCTTACAACTGTAACTTCACTGGGTTTCGCCCCTGCCATTAGCATTCGGTGAAGAATATCTAAAGCCAGATGGCTATGACCAATCTGGCCATAACCGGCAATCATTGCATTCCAGGAAACCAGATCTTTCTGATTAANACCTGCCATTAGCATTCGGTGAAGAATATCTAAAGCCAGATGGCTATGACCAATCTGGCCATAACCGGCAATCATTGCATTCCAGGAAACCAGATCTTTCTGATTAATATCATCAAACACTCGGACCGCATTCATAATCCTCCTACATTTGGCATACATGGTTACAAAAGCATTCCCCACAAGGACCTCTGAATCAAGCGCGCATTTAATACTGTATCCGTGGATCTGCTCGCCCAACTCTATAGTTTCTGAGAACGCACAAACCGGGAGAACAGTAGCAACCGTGATACAATTGGGCTTCTCCCCAAATAGCCGCATCTCACTAAAGAGCTCCAATGTCTCATGATAATACCCATTCTGCGAAACCCCTGCAATCATGACATTCCATGAAACCACATCCCTCTGAGACATTTTGTCAAACACTCGGCGAGCATCCCTAATACTCCCACATTTCGCATACATGTTTACAAGGGCATTTCCTACTCCCAAATCCGACTCACACCCACATCTAATTATCAAGCCATGGATACCCTTGCCTTGTTCCAGAGCTGACAGGCCAGCACAAGCCTTGAGAACACTAGGGAAGCTAAAACTATCAGGCCTTATGCTATCCCCTTGCATTGTATAAAACAGTGCAAGTGCCTCCTCGAAGTATCCGTTCATGGCATATCCTCTAACCATTGAATTCCAAGAGATCACATTGGGTTTAAGTAGTCTATCGAAAACTAACCGGGCATCCAACGGGCTCCCGCATTTGGCATACATACTGATAAGTTTGTTCTCTAAGAACACATTTTGCTCAGATGTATTAACTCGAGCACTGTTAATCATCATGTGGGTATGAATTTTCTTACCTTCTGCCAAGGCATTTGTGTTGGCACAAGCCTGCAACAGGGAAGCGTACGTGTCTGAATTGAGTTTGATCATGATGTCCAGGCACTCCAGAGCTTCCTTCAGTCGATTTTCATTACACAGTCTGATGATGTCTTCGTTGGAGTTGATTGCTTTTGTGCGTTGTTGGTGGATTGAATGAGAAATGGAAGGGACGATGGATTGGGTATTGTAATGCATCAGCCTGACAAAGAAACGCATATTGCGGTGATGGGCTGTTGCCGCCATCACCATGGAGACATTGTAAATGAAATTGTGGAAAGATTATTAATGGGCAATAAACAGTATCAATCGTGGAGTACACACCATCGCACATAAGAGCTGGATTCGAAAGCCTCTTGAATTCAAATAAAATATGCAAGAGGTAAACTCAAATAAAATATTTTTTTAAGACAAAAAAATACTTAACCTTGATATTCAAAATGAATCAAAGGGTAATGTTTACATCAGTAATGAAGACCATCAGATCCTTCCTTCAATATCAACATACTAGGATACAAAACATGCAAATAGAAATCATAGCAAAATAGGAGTGCGAAAGCCCTAGAAACCGCTTTCATTAAGAAGAGTAACAAGCCGTCTGTCGAGAGCACAAAACATCAAACAGACTGAGGATCCTTGGAAGCGTTCAGGGAGTCAACTAAACAAATTGTACTTGACTTCATCCATGGAGACTAAAGTCATAAAATCATCAAGGCCAAAGGCCTAGTGTCCAGAAGACACAACAAAAAAGAAACATGCATGAGACTCTCAAAAAATCTAAGTCTCACCTCCCCCAATCATATGCCCATCGAAAAACTAAGAATAAGACAAATTGCCAATGGCTAAAATGAGTGCTTCTTTGGATAGACAGTCAACTATCTGATTGTGCTCCTGATAGACATGTTGAAACTCCAAAGAGAGAAAGGAGGATTTGAGGGACTTAATCTTTTCACACCATCCATCTAAATCCAAAATAGACAGAGTGGCATTGTCATTTACCCAGTTTATGATAACAAGGGAGTCCCCATAGATGTCAAAAGAAGGAATGCCAATATCTGCTGCAAAAAAAAAGAAGAGTCCATAGAGCAAGCAGCTCTACTCTAGTGTTTGTGCTTTCGCCACATCCCAATTTTAGATAGAAAGAGTGCTGCTCACTGATAGCCAAGACAATACCAGCACCACCAATAGAATTCTACGAAGCGCCATCAAAAAAACCATGAGGGTAATGGAGGGCAAGGGGTGGCCCAACTGATCTCACATTTGATTTTTTCTTGATGAATGGAAACAGAGAAAGTTGATCTAAAATTCTGAGGCTGGTTGGGACAGTTCCCACCCTTTTTTCTTCAAAGAGAGCATAATTTCGGGATAACCAGATATTCCACAGAAGAAAAAGAGGTAGATGTGAGGAGGTTGAAGGATTCTTGTACCAAGCCTCGATTCACAGGATTGACGAGTAAGACCAGCAGATCTCCAGATTATGTGAGCATTTAAGCTGATGAAATAATCTTTTCACAAAGAAGCAAGTTAAAAAAATATGACTGTTGGTTTCCTCTGCAAATCAAACAAAGACAACATCAGCTTGGTCCTGACCAGCGTTTTCGATGAAGAGTATCCCAAGTGTTAATGCGATTCTTCAGCAGGAGCCACATGAAACAATTGATTTCTGATGGGATGTCTAGATTCCAAATCTTCAGCAGAGTTTTGTTACTGGGGAGAGCAACATGAGCAGAAGCAATCATATCATAAGACCGAGCTGCTGAGACAACACCAATCTTTCGGTTATGCATCCAATGCAAGGAGTCATAGGAGTCATAAAGGGTGATCCCACCATGAGAGAGACCGCTGATATAGTCATCCCATTCAACCTTCCACCTACCACCCATAATCAAAGCCTTCGAGGATAGCCAACATGAGAGTCTTGGGTCTGCTTGGTTCTTAAAAAAAGCATCTCTCAAGGTGTGAAGATCAACATCTTTGAGGAATAATCTGAGATCTTCAAATAGTGAGAAAAAGGAGTTGAGTCCCACAATTGGGTCCACACCCAGCCAGATATGGACACCATTTCCCACTTTCCAACCGAGCTCTTTGATAATCCAGGAGAGGGAGAAAATGAAGCCATTCCAGAAGAAAGAGGTCCCCCGAACAATGTAACAATGTTTGCGCAGCCACTCATCCACAAACAGCTTTTTAAGATATTTGTCTTTGATAATATAGCTCCATAAGGTAGTGCTATTGAGGACATACCAAAAACTTTTAAGCTTAAGAGAGGTCCCAAACTACTCAAGGTTTTTAATGTCCCACTGCCATATTCCACAAGCAATGATAAGGTCTGCCAATCAACCAAATGCATTTTGGACTGACCCTCACTATTGCCCCATAAGAAAGAGAAGATGCATTGCCTTAAACGATTTAGAATATCCTTTGGGATTTTTGCAAGAGCAAACTAATAAACAGACAAGCCAATAAGTACGGCCCTGATAAGTGTGAGTCCACCTCCCAAGGTCAGGAGTCTGTAGGACCAAAGACTGATTTTTTTTCAAACCTTTTGACTAGCCATCTTGAGTCCTTTGTTCCATAGTTTGAAGGCTAAAGAAAGTAGCCGAGATACTTGAAACGTTCATCAATGTGTTGCATTTTGTAAGGTAATATGGCAGAGATGTTGTCCAAAATCAACACATCCGTCTCATTGAAAAGGAAAGATGATTTTTCCAGGCTAATACACATACCAGAGGCTTGATAAAAGAGTTTCAACGAGTCATAATAAGCTTGCCATTCGCATAAAGACCTAATACCAAAAAGAATAACATCATCCACAAAGAGCATGTGCATGACTACAAGATGAGCATTTATCCACAACCCTTTGATTATCCCTAGAATGTGAGAGTCCCTAATGATGAGGCTGAGTCCCTCAATCACTAGGAGGAAAAGAAGAGGAGAGAGGGGGCATCCTTGTCGAATGCCTCTAGAGGCTGAGAAGAAGATGGTAGGAGTTCCATTGATGAGGACAACAAAGTTTGTGGAGGCTAAGCATCTCATAGTCTAGTTAACTCCCAGGAGGAGGACACCAATCTGCAGGAGGATAAGTCTGACAAAGGTCCAGCTCACTTTGTCGAAGGCTTTAATAAGATCAAGCTTGAGGATGAGAGCTTCAAGTTTATTAGATTTTATGGAATGGAGGACCTCCTATGTGATACCCACCAGGTCCAGAATACTTCGAGATTTAAGAAACCCAAACTGTTCACAAGAGAGAGAGCTATCCAGGAAGGGTTTTAGACGAGTGGCTGTGATTTTAGCAATGAGTTTGTAAACCTGGTTGCATAGTGAAATGGGTCTAAAGTCAGCAAAAGTGGAGGGCTTCTCAACCTTGGGAATAAGTGTGATAAATGTAGAAATGAGGGGAGAATGGACCCTTCCCTCCCTCATGGAGAGCTCCACAGCATCAAGGAGATCCTTTCCCAACAAGTCGAAGAACCAGAGAAAAAATTCAACTGTCCATCCATCAGGACTGGGACTTTTGTCCTTTTTAAAACTTTTGAGAGCACTTTCAACTTCTACAATGGTAACTTCTGAAGTGAAGATGTGACCCTCTTCTTTGGAGATGAAAGAGGAAAACAATTTGATGACCTTCAGTTGGTCTCCAATGTTAGTACAATCATCATCTTTGAACATAGCAGAAAAATGTTGGACACCCAAGGATTTAATTTGGCCTTCCTCCTCAAGCAGGTTTCCCTCATTATCTTATAAGACCCAAATGGCATTGAAGTTCCTACAGGAAGACACAAAACTATGTAAGAATTTAGTATTGGCATCCCCCAATTCTATCCAGTCAATTCTACTTTTAAGTTTCCAAGTGAGGGACTCATGTACCAAGATCTTTTCTTTTTGACTTTTGAGTGCTAAAAGAAGGGATATCTTAGCTTTGGAGAGGATACCCAAGGGGGAAGCCTCCAATAAAACAAAAATTTCCTTGTCAACAGCGTGCAGGAGCTTGGACTGAAGATTTTTCTGTGATATCTCCCAAGATTTTACCTTCGCCTTAAGTCTTTTGAGATTGAAACCAGCTTGGACATGTCATCTAGATCTAGTGGAATATTCTCATGTCAGCTAGTCATGACAACCCTGGTGAAAGACTCCTCTAGAAGCTAGGCTCGGTTGAATTTAAAGGGACAGGAGTGGAAAAGGTGAAGAGGGTTCTACTCAAGACAGATAGGATAATGATCAGAGATAACAGAGGGGAGAGCCCAAGTGCAGTGTTTCTGTAAGTGGGGAAGAAGAGAATCATGAGCCAAGAATTTGTCCAATCATTTGTTGATGCCTTCTTGGTCAGCCCTTCCATTTCTCCAAGTGGGGCCTCGAAAAAGAGGGGCTAGAGCCACAATTTTATGACAATAAATAAACCTAGAGAAAAAAGGAGCAAGGGGGTCTAAATGGGCATTTGAACCCCAGATTTCCGCATCAGTAAGAGTAAACTTAAGGTCACCATCCACAATCGGATTTGGGAGATCGAAAATACCACCACTAGTTGCTCTGTTCTAGAAATGCTCGATGTGGGAATAGGGTCCGTAGCAGTTAAGAATGGAGATATTTTTAGAGGATCCTCTAAAATAGGATTTGACCAATAACCCGGCACAAGTAATAAAATCTTTGCATCTAGTAGACAAGGGATTCCATCCAGTGAGAAGACCACCAGAAAGACCATTAGATTCAAGGGCACATAACTCCCAACCCAAAAGGATTTTGGAGAAGGAAAGAAGGGTAGGGAAGCTGCCACACATCGTTTCCTAGAGGATGATCATGTCAGGCGCAATATCGGCAAAAGGGTGACCAATGGTGTTTTGTTTGGCCAACCCTCCAAAGCCTCGAAGGTTCAGAGAAAGGATTTTCATAAGTCAACCCCATCCTTGGGTGATGTTGCTCTAAGCACCTTGGGAATGGAATAACTAAGGGATGAGGAAGATAAGTGTCTTGTTGCATCTTTAAGCTTTACAGGAAGGGGTGAGCATAGACTAGGCAGTGATACTATCATCGAAGAAGGGGAAAACTTATTTTTCCTAGTTCTTTTGATGGTGTCATTTTCACACCTAATCAACTCCAAAGGATTGGTCGAAGGGGATAAGGGTGTTTTATCGGAGAAAATCTAATGGGTCCTTATGACCTCCTGTTTTTGCTTGTCTACCACCCTATTCCTAGTTCGAAGCTATATGTGATCAAGTATATTTGACTCTATTTTGTTGTATTTTGTGTTTGAATATGTATTTTCAAGGACAACATCCCAAGATGCTTTAAACAGGTAAATTCCTGACATTTTTATCATTTTATTTATCATTTTCACGGATTTCAATTCATAACTGAAACTTTAGCTTTTGATTAAATGCTAATCATTTGTCAAAATCTTGTTTCCCACGTAGTTGTTTTTCTGGTGGCTCGATCCAACACCTGTTCTAGCACTCACTGAGCATGTATTGATTGGTTCAGATATTTGGGGGATTCATTTGTCCAAAATTACGCATGGATTTTATGCTTGGTCGTTTCAATATGGATTATGAGCTATCAGTCATCATTCAAATGCTATGTTTCCTCCAGAAGTCGTGGCCCTAATCTCAAGCAATCTGACAATGACATTTCCATCATTAATTCAGGAACCTGATTTCGGGCTCAATTTCTAAGTAATCGATGGGGAATTATTCAAAACAGTTCAAAACCCACTTCATAAATGGCCTCGTTTACCCCTAAACGCAGGAAATTTTTAGAATTTCTGAACGAATGTGGAGAAATCCTTTCCAGAACAGACATGGTTTTTCCAGATTTTGGTGTTGGTCATTTTCTGGGTCGTTGCACGAATTTCTGATTTTTGGGATGGATCTTATCCATCTATTCATGTATAAATAAAGCCTTAGAAGGATGAGACGGGAGAGGACATACTGTAAAAATCTGATTTCAAATTAATTGATTGACTGATGCGTTTTATTCCTTCGAGCTTCAATTTCAAATTTAGAGGTGTTGAAGGCCGAGCCCACCTTCAACTCTTGTTGTTTGTATGTAGCTTTGTTTTATCTTAATTACTGTAGGCAAAATCATATCATTTTGTTTCGATACTATTCTCTGTATATCAGTATGTTAGTAAGCTTTATATACTCGCGGTTGAAGATATATTGATGCTTGCATTGGATTGGTTTACATTATTGCATGTGTGTGAACAGGCTTGGGTAATTTTAATGGATCTGATTTAGCAAACTGTAGGTTTGAATAATCGTAAGAGTAGTGGAATGTGCCAGACCTAAATTCTCTCTTCTTTCATTTTCAGTAACTAGATCAGGCTGTAGTATTGAGGATTGAAGGGTTAAACTTCTTATCCAGAGTTTTCATAATTTATAGGGTTTGCAAAACTTTTAAGCATTTCAAGAATTTGCAGAATTTTTAAAGTTTAAATAGCTGGCAGGGTTTATAGAATTCATAAAGGTTTTGGAGCTTATAATGTTCATAGGATTGATCAGATAGCATTTTCAGACTTGTTGTAGAAGGTTTGGAATTATGTACGGCTTAGTTCAAGATCTTGAGAAAGTCGAAAGAGTCAAAGAGAGGAAGTTACAGTTTATTAATATTTGACAGTGTGTTTTGCCAGTATATTTTGATTCTTTTCATTCATTTCTTTATAGCTATAGATCGAATTCAAAATCTAGCGCTGAATCTTGTGAGTTGCTCGAATTGAATTAAAACAGAGTTTTGTTTAAATATTTCCAAGTCATTGTTATGATCATAAGGTATTGCTTCTTGCTTTAAAGGCAAATTCATTGCAGTAAGCGTGTTTTTTTAATGATAGCATTGATACTAAGTAAGGCTCATTAATCTTCAAAGTAAATAAGTTTTTAATATTTGTGGAAGATCTGTTATATTTGTGACAGATTTCCCTTTGATGGTGAAAACAGTTTGAAAAGGCCAGTATGTATAGAGCAGAGTTGTAGAAGCTATGGTGGAGTTGAGTGAGATATTAAAGATTGATCAAATAGTGTTTCTTCTATAAACAAGTTTGAAGATCTCTTTTAGCAGTAGGATTTCCTTCATTGAAAATACTTGATTGCTTGGTTGTTATTTTTAGGTTAACATTGAGCATGATTTAAAACTTCTTTTATTAAATTTGATAAACCTTTTGATTGTAAATAGCACTTAGAGGATTGATTTCTTTTCTTAGATTAGGTTTAATAGCCTCAAATCTTGGTTGTTCAGTAGAATAGTTCATTTTAGGAGTTACATTTGTGTGTGAGTAGATTAAAGTTACCTTAGGCATGAGATTGAAACCATTTTACCTTGCACATATAGTGTAGTAACTCAAAGTTTACATGTCCTGGTTGATAATTAAATCGAAGGTAAATTAATTAGTGATAATTTTACCCAACATTTTGGTGCCGTTGTCGGGGAGTTGCTCGATTGTAAGCTAGTATTTTGCTCATTTTCTACGAATTTGTTGGCTGTGAAGTTCAAGTAGATAGGGGTAAATAGGTTTCCTTTACATTACACAACAAGGGGGAGGGGAAACGATAAGACGCAAAGACGAATTCACTACGGGATTCCCATGGTGTAACAGCCTGACGCATCCACTTTAGTGGGTTGCCCCAAATCCTTGTTGTTTCCTTCTCGTAAGTGTGTTTTCTTTTTCACATGTTTGATTTATTTTGCTACAAAAGTGTGTTTACCTTTCCTGTAAGGCATGTTTGCTTTCTTGCAATTTAATTTCATGCAAGTGTGTTTTTCTTTTTGCAAGTTTGGGTGTGTTTACTTTCTGTAATTTAATTTCAAGTGTGTTTTATTTTATGCAAGAGTGGCGTGTGTTTGATTGGCGTAAATATGTTTTTAGTGGTAGATAGTCTTGATTAGAATCATTTAAAACACATATAAACCAAATAAAAATAAAAACTTGGGTGCTGTAAGAGCCCTAGACACTAATCCTTATGCGAGACATGAACAAAACAACCGACAAAAATGGATTCAGAAGTAACCATCAATTTGGGAAAACTTTCTCAAATCCTAGCTACAGTTGGGAATTCTTCTTATCAGGTAGAACACATCCTGACAGTAGTTAAGAGTTTATCTACCTCTCCTGACATAACAAATGAACCAAAGTCCCCAGAGCCACAAAAAAATGTTCCTTGCCAAATTGCAGAGGAAATTGACAACTTGGGGACTACATCCAATGGAAAGCAACCTAAAATTGAGGAGGTATCAGCAGATCCTCTACGTACTTCCGAAATCAATCAGAATAAGAAGGGGATCTACATGATATGATGAAGGAAGGTGATTATTAGGACTACTTTGAAAGTTGGTTCCAAGAGGTAACCAGACTACAACACCATTTCCTCCTTCAACACCTTTTGTTGCAGAAGCAAGTAAGTCAGTTGGTTCTCCATATCCAGGTAATCATTGCAACAACTTTTTCATATGTGGATAAAGGTATATTTTTAATCTTACTTCGCACTTGGTTACGTTGGAAGAATTGATATACTTGAATAGAAATGTTTTCTTTCTTCTTAGGTAGAATAGGAAAATATGTATATAAATAAAAAAATTGCATGTTTAGTTTAGAAACTAATGCGGCTTCGTTGTTTTTCTTTTTCTTTCAATAAAATGATAAGATCTTTCACCAGAATTTATACCTTCTCTCCAATCCATACTTTCAGAAAATTTATTATAATAGCAACTCATAGCCTATAAAAAGGAAAATGCTAGAGGGTAATATGAAATTGTGACTGTTTTTAATAATGGTTCTGTAGACAGAAGGACAATTGATGATGAATAGGTTGCATTTTTGGTAATGGACAGCGGTTGAAGGTATTTTCTTTGGTGAGGCTCAGGGTATTATTTAAAAAAAAAGGGAAGTTTCTATGTTACCATTGATTCCTTTTTATTTTCAAGAACTTTCCTAATGTGAATTAATCCCTGAGAAACACTTTGAATATTTTTACTGGTTTCACTAGGTTATTGGAATACCTGTATCAAATAAATAAAAATCATGTTTTGCTATAAGACTTGTTGTTTTCAGTTCAGCTTTTTTTATAGGCTTGTCCTCTTTATTCATACAAGATGTCTATCTACCTTGCTTTGCCTCTCTTAGTGATTTACAGCCTCAAGGGGTTTCACTTATGAACTCATAGTATACTAGTGCCATTTGACTTGGTTTCACACTGGATTGAACGAGGATATTTTTACAAGTAGTAATAGTTGGGGACATTGAGTTATTATCTAGACATGCACCACAATAATTTTATAAGGGATGGTTTTCAAGACTAAAGGGTCTTTTGATAATTATCCATTGGATTTCATTATATTAAATAGACATATATATTATAAATAATTCCACCCACATCATGTCTTTCAATTTATACATTTATAGGGGTTAGTTGTTCATACGGACAAATCTTTATAGGCATGTTTCAAGAAAGCTCTTCCAATTTTAATACCATCCCACTCCTAGAAGGTTTTCAGAGTTGCTCCCCCACTCATCTATGCGTAAGAAAATTATAAATTTTATCCTTAAGAATAATTGGGACAAGGGCCTCTGGTAGAAAAAGGGTGTAAGAGGTTAACCCACCGGGATACTGAATAGGTCCGCTGGCAGCGGGTACTGACCTGTGGTATAAATAGGTAAACCCATCAAGGTATTGAACAGGCCTGTTGGCAATGGGGCATTTTGCTTGGGGAAGAATTTTCTTAGGTATTACAGTTACCCCACCGGCGTACTGAACAGGCTCACCAGCAGTGGGTTCTGACTTTGATATCTATTTTTTTTTAAAAGCCTCATTTATACTTGTCTGTGTAAACAATGTACCTGTGTAAATGTTAAAGAGAAGCCATGTTGGGTTAAATGAAAATTAAAGAGAATTGTTTGTAATAAGCCAGTCGATAATCATTTTCAGATGCTTTAAGTCTTTGTTACCTGATCTTTATTATAGAAGAGGTTTATGCCTCTAGAGTGTACTAACATTTAGTGATTCAATGAACATAGCTGTGAACCTTATTTTTTTCGCCACTCAAACTTTCTTGTGTGAAGCTGAGTCAAGTTGGCCAGTACACTATTTTGGCCTCATTTGGTACTCTTGTCTTGTTTTTAGAAGGCACATATTTTGGTGAAGAATTTCTCTATGGATAAAGAGGAAGAAGTTTGTGCTTATGGGTTGAAGTTTTGAATTTTTTTAATAGTTAGATGCAAGAGTGAGATTGATAGTCTATGGACTGCTTTTAATTCTGTTTTTGTATTGACAATAATGAATAGTTTTATGACTTAGCTTTGTTTATGTGTGGTCAGATGAAGAAGCAACCACTGAATAATGGTAACTGTGCAAGGAGCCTACTGGATAAAACAAATTTTTTAGGCAATTTTAATTGTCATTTCAACTCACAAAAGTTGGACATTTTGAAGAAAGACAGTTATTTTCCCTTGCTTATAACATCATCACCCTGCTGGAAATCATTTCCACCCTTGCAAGCTTGAAAATACTTTTGTGTCTAGACAAGAAAATACTAGACTCAAACTGGATCAGGTGCCAAATCAGGTACCGGATGAGGTATTGGAATGAGTTCTGCAAAACTGGTAAATTGAATTTTAGAGGTAATGTTCAGAATACTAGAGTAATCTTTACTGTTAAAAGCCAAGTATCTTTCTAATTTTAAAAAAATGGTGAAATTATGAGGATTTAGCTTAACACATTATATTCCATAGATTTGATAAGCCACCTCTCCTTTGTAAGTAATTGAATGACATATACACCTTGGCAAAATTTTACTTTATACTATTGATTATTTTATATCAATAAATCATACACCATTGCTTATGTTTAGTTTGCCATTTTTAATTTTTATGTCATTAATTTACTAAAATCCAAAGCCTGACTCCATGGTTAAAATTGACATTTGATATATCTTAAGGCTATGAATTTTTCTGGGACGTGTCAATATCATTATAAGGCAAGGCAGTGTGGGAAGTACGTGCCTTGATCTGCTATAATTTCCTTAGCACGTCCATCATTACCATCATATTTTTTTCCCTTTGCTATTATATTTTTAAATGGATTGGTTCCGGCTTTCATCTTTACCATCTGGAGGGAGGTTGATAGAGGTTTTTAATTGTCCTTCAAGTTACTGTGTGCTCTCATTTCGCCATTCGCTCTATCCCTCATCTTATTCCCGTATCTCCACGATGCTCAATCGACATGAACCCACTGAGTATGGACAGTTATTGGCCATGCATGAGTTTTTAGCTTGTAATGAACTGTTTATCCGAGCCAGGTGGCACCCCTTCTTGACCACTCTCCAAGGGAAAGATGACATTGTCTCCCTGCAATTCTCCCAAGGATTTAATGGTCACACTACTAAGGTGGGATCATTGGTGTTTCAAGTTACGGAGGAGTTAGTCGCGCAGGCTACAGGACTTCCACAAACAGGGGATCGCTGGTTCAAAAACTTCAAGCTATCGTGCAAAGACTATGATTACGTTTTTGAACTTGAATTCTTGGCTGTGAAGGGTGAAAAAGGATTTTCAAAGATATGGATCAGAGAAGAATTTATCAGTCCCTTAGTAATCATCACCAGGCTCATTACTTGTGAGGGTCGATTCTCTACCTTCAAAGCCTATCACTTTCGATTGCTTGCACATTTTGAGTTCGGTAAGCTCCTTAACTTTCCATTTTATTTCTGGAAAATTTTGGGTAAGATGGCTTCTCAGGTCAAGAAAAACGTAGAAAATCCTACTCACAGTCTGTACCATCATGGGCTTATCAAGATGATCATTTTAGTTGAGTTGAAGAAAAAGAATCAAGTATGGGAACAATTTCTATATGAATTGTCCAGTTCCCGTATTGATTCACCCCTGGTTAGTGAAGCAAGCAGGACTTTTATTCTTGATCTTGTTGACAATATGTCCTCTGTGAATGCTTTTAAATGCCAAACTAGTCACATTTAGGAACAATAAGTCAAGAGTTGTAAGAAGGTAAGAAGGTTCCATATCAAGAAGCCTCGAGGGTCAAAAGGGCAGCAAGTAAACTTTTAGTTTGAGAGTGGGAAAGGTCATCCTGATTATGGAAAATTGCATGTTTCATCAACCTGTAGGTTTACCCATAGTATGGCTTCTCAAGAGAAGAAGATAGGATCTAAAGGTAAGACACCTGTTCATGTTCAGTTGTCCTCATCCACTTCTTGATCTGCACATGGTGATTCTAATTCAAATGACTCCCATCAGAATCCTTCAATACCAAGTCCTGTCACAGATTCTTCATTGCCATTTCATTTCTCCACATCTCAGACTCTAAAATCTGATCTGAAGTCTGTCAAGTCTCACTGATCAGATGCTTCAGCTCAAGGAGCTGAATACTTTCAACAAAGAAACTTTGAGTTGACTAAACAATTACAAGAATATGTTCAATTGGACCAATTTGTTAAACAAGAAAATGCAGTTTTAAAGGCTAAGGTATCATCTTTGCAAACCCTAGTTGATGATATAACCGGGTCTAATCGTAGCCTTAGGAAGCAGTTAAAGAAAAAGGATAAACAGCTTGAAAATTTGATTAGTGCACAACAAAAGACAGCTCCATGTCCTCCTCAAGTACAAGTGTTGTTTAACACTTCAGCCTCATTTTCTGGAATTTAACTCAAAGTTTGGTCATCGATTTTGATTGTCAATTTTGCATGCCTGGGTCAAAACTTTCTTCCATTGGGACATGCAAGGTCTTCAGTCTGGGGGAGATGATGACCTCATGTTTCTGCTTGTCTACTACCCTATTCCTAGTTCAAAGCTATATGGGATCAAGTATATTTGACTCTATTTTGTTGTATTTTGTGTTTGAATATGTATTTTCAAGGACAACATCCCAAGATGCTTTAAACAGGTAAATTCTTGACATTTTTATCATTTTATTTATCATTTTGATGGATTTCAATTCATAACTAAAACTTTAGCTTTTGATTATATGTTGATCATTTGTCAAAATCTTGTTTCCCACTTAGTTGTTTTTCTGGTGGCTTGATCCGACACCTGTTCTGGCACTCACTGAGCATGTATTGATTGGTTCAAATATTTGGGGGATTCATTTGTCCAAAATTATGCATGGATTTTATGCTTGGTCATTTCAATATGGATTATGAGCTATCATTCATCATTCAAATGCTCTGTTTCCTCCAAGAGTCGTGGCCCTAATCTCAAGCAATCTGGCAATGGCATTCCCATCATTAATTCAAGAGCCTGATTTCGGGCCCAATTTTTAAGCAATCGGTGGGTAATTATTCAAAAAGGTTCAAAACCCACTTCATAAATGGCCCTATTTACCCCTCATCATAGGAAATTTTCAGAATTTCTAAACAAATGTGGAGAAATCCTTTCTGGAATAGACGTGGTTTTTCCATATTTTGGTGTTGCTCGTTTTCTGGATGGTTACACGAATTTCTGATTTTTGGGATGGATCTTATCCATCTATTTATGTATAAATAAAGCCTTAGAAGGATGAGATGGGAGAGGATATACTGTAAAACTCTGATTTCAAACTAATTGATTGACTGCTGCATTTTATTCCTTAGAGCTTCAATATCAGATTTAGAGGTGTTGAAGGCCAGGCCCACCTTCAACTCTTGTTGTTTATATGTAGCTTTGTTTTATCTTCATTACTATAGGCAAAATCATATCATTTTGTTTCGATACTATTCTCTATATATCAGTATGTTGGTAAGCTTTATAGACTCGCGGTTGAAGATATATTGATGCTTGCATTGGATTGGTTTACATTATTGCATGTGTGTGAACAGGCTTGGGTAATTTTAGTGGATCTGATTTAGCAAACTGTAGGTTTGAATAATCGTAAGAGTAGTGGAATGTACCAGACCTAAATTCTCTCTTCTTTCATTTTCAGTAACTAGATCAGGCTATAGTATTGAGGATTGAAGGGTTAAACTTGTTATCCATAGTTTTCATAATTTATAGGGTTTGCAAAACTTTTAAGCATTTCAAGGATTTGCAGAATTTTTAGAGTTTGAAGAGTTAGCAGGGTTTATAGAATTCATAAAGGTTTTAGAACTTATAACGTACATAGGATTGATCAGATAGCATTTTCAGACTTGTTGCAGAAGGTTTGGAATTATGTATGACTTAGTTCCAGATCTTGAGAAAGTCGAATGAGTCAGAGAAAGAAAGTTACAGTTTATTGATATTTGACAGTGTGTTTTGCCAGTATATTTTGATTCTTGTTATTCATTTCTTTATAGCTATAGATCGAATTCAAAAAAGAGCATTGAATCTTGTGAGTTGCTCGAATTGAATTAAAACAGAGTTTTGTTTAAATATTTCCAAGTCATTGTTATGATCATAAGGTATTGCTTCTTGCTTTAAAGGCAAATTCATTGCAGTAAGCGTGTTTTTTTAATGATAGCATTGATATGAAGTAAGGCTTGTTAATCTTCAAAGTAAATAAGTTTTTAATATTTGTGGAAGATCTATTATATTTGTGATAGATTTCCCTTTGATGGTGAAAACAGTTTGAAAAGGCCAATATGTATAAAGCAGATTTGTAGAAGCTATGGTGGAGTTGAGTGAGATATTAAAGATTGATCAAATAGTGTTTCTTCTATAAACAAGTTTGAAGATCTCTTTTAGCAGTAGGATTTCCTTCATTGAAAATACTTGATTGCTTGGTTGTTATTTTTAGGTTAACATTGAGCATGATTTAAAATTGCTTTTATTAAATTTGATAAACCTTTTGATTATAAATAGCACTTAGAGGATTGATTTCTTTTCTTAGATTAGGTTTTAAAACCTCAGATCTTGGTTGTTCAGTAGAATAGTTCATTTTAGGAGTTACATTTGTGTGTGAGTAGATTAAAGTTACCTTAGGCATGAGCTTGAAACCATTTTACCTTGTAGATATAGTGTAGTAACTCAAAGTTTATGTGTCTTGGTTGATAATTAAATCGAAGGTAAATTAATTAGTGATAATTTTACCCAATAGGTTTTTAAAAGAGAGGGATCGATGAAGGGAGGCATGTTCCTTGGGCTATCAGAAGAAGGACTGGAGGTGCGGGGAGGTGTGGAGGAGATGCCAGAAGGGAGGAGGGGAGGAAAATCCTCCTCTTAAAAGAGAAGGGAGTCAACCTGGGGAGATGGAGGATTAACATTCGCAGCCAGTACGCAGGTAGCAGTTCCAGGTTTAGGAGGGGAAGGCTATACACAGGACACCAAAGGTTCCACAACAGATTTTGCAGCTGAGTTGCATAGTTCCACATCCTGAATATACAAGAGCTCTCGTTTAGTTAAATTTTCGTAAGGAGTGGGAGAGGAGGAGTTGTACATACCAGGTGACGACGAAACCATCCCGAGATCATTGGGTGATATTGCACATGGAGACACCCCCATTTCCGGACTGGCGAACCAAGGGGAACCATGTAGCAAGGATGGGAATGACTGATGCAAATGTCCCACTTTGTGATAGAAGTGACATTAGAAAGGAATATTGAGATAATCAAGAGCTTGGCTATACTTAAAGATCTCACAGTCAAGATCAATATCTGCAGGGATACCGCGAGAGACATCAGGTTCCACAAGAAATTTCACAAATCTCTTATCAAAACAATGAAGAAAATCCCTTTCCACAACCGCAAAATGACTAAGAACATTTTCCACACCAACAAGAAATTCCCTGTTCCATAATGGGAAAGGGAGCGCAAGGAGTAAGACCTAAAGGTGGTGCTTGACAACACACTCTCGCAGGGGGTCGAAGGTTGAGTGCCATCTGTTGAGAACCAGAGAGCCATCATGAACTGTCCAAAGGGATTCAAGGATGAGGGTTGCATCCTTGTCCTCAAGAAAGACAAAAACAAGCCATCGATTTTCCAGTAGACTTATCGTAGGGACATAGTTTAGGAGAGGTTTCCAAAACTAATTCGCCCTTTTAGTACATTATTTCTTGCTTAAGGAACAGTATTCTAACCTCCCAATCAGAGCTCTAGAGCAAAGCATTTCAACTCTGTCCATGTAGACATATTTTCCCAGAACAAAACTAAACTTTCCCTCATGGGATTTGTAAGCCTTGGAATGCCTACGTGCCCTTGCATGGGACTTATTCCCATATAGAGAAGGGTGAGAGTCCACCAAAGAAAGGTGGTGGCAGAAAATTTTGTGGTAGCACGAGGACGATGATAAAACGATGACAAAAACCGATGCCAGACAACCAGAAACAGGCTGGCCAAGAATCAAGGTTCAATACCAGGCGACATTTTGAAACCCTAAACCCTTGCAGAGACCAACCCCAAGATGACAGGGGCACAGGAAAAAAGGATATGAAACCCCTAATCACCAACAAAACCTCTGAATGAGTAGGGACATCTAGAAGCCAAATACAGAGCTAGGTCAAAAAAAAAATGCTAGCAAAGCGAGGCAACCCTGAGAGGGGCAGAATTTGAAAAACCCGAACCCTAAAGCAATCACAAAAAATAATCAAATGACAGTCCTAGAGTCAACCCAGATGAAATGACAGAGATTAACCACCATCATCAGTCATCAAAAGTCAATAGGTTAACCAAAATAAATAATGAAAAGGAATCATAAACGGAAACAAACCCCGACCAGAGCCCTGTAAACCTAGAAATGACATAGAGTTACACTAATAGTGTCACAAGATGACTCAATTCCCACTTTTTTAATAAAGCATGGTCGCTACTAAGCCCCCTGCAAAGGGGGCAGACTCCATGCTAAGAAATAAGGCACGACACCAGAATAAAAACATAAAAAAAAACACAGTGAAATAACCAAGGACCGCAGTCCCAAGACCACAACAATAATAAAACTACCACAACAATATGAAAACTACATGTAAGGATAAGATACCAGAGCAAAATCCAGGTGAAGGAGCTGACCTGGTTTGTTCCATGCGCTGCAGGGTTCAAGCTCCCAAATGGCCCATTGAGCAAAAGAAGCTTATGGGAACCTGCATTGTTTGAATGGTAATGAATTTTCATTCCTTTTTTCACATCCATCAATGATAAGGAATTGAAAAACAAGCTTTTTATTTCAACTTGAGTTGGTTGCAATTTCAATATTGGGAATCAAAGGTAGCCAAGGCTCACTGGAATGGACCCCAAGGCTTATAACCCTGACATAAGTATCTTTATGCCTTCATTGTACCTTTATTCGATGGATGTTCTTAACTAAAGTAAAAAAAAATTATTTAGTTAGCTCCAGAGAATAAAAAAATTTCTTGGGATAATTTGCTGCGTCATCGATTTCATGGGTCAAATATTTGTCAACTCTGTTTTGATGAATTGGAATCCGTGTTTCACATATTTAACTCTTGTACTTTTGAGAAACAGGTTTGGGCCTCAATATTTTCTTCCTATAAGATACATTTTGTTTGGACAAATATTTCCCTTGCAAACTATTTACCGTTCTAGTTTAGATCGATGCCAAAGTGGGGAAAGCTCTATGTTTTCTATATTTGGTTAATTTAGATTGTAGGGAACAAAAAATATTTGAAAACATGTCTCCTTCAATTGGTCGGGTTGTTAGCGATGCAATCTCATCTTTTTTGGAGCATAAAGGATTATCACACTTTCTTCAATAAGCCATCATGTCACCCCCATGTCTTCCACGTGGCATTTGGGCTCAATTTGATGGGGTTTTTCAAGACAGGGTTCCCATTGTGGTGTTGGTGTTGTCATTCATCTGGATGAGGAATTTTTATTAATCTTTGGCTCAATTGTGGTCCAAGAACAAATAATCAAGGCAAGTTGTTGGGTTTATGGTTGGTTTTATACTTTGCAAAGGCTTGAGGATCCTTAGTCATGGAGAATCGCATGGGTCTTATTCACCTTTCCTTTTGGGTTGTTTGTCTCTTTATATTTTTGGGGTCTTGGGTATTTTTGTGTATCGATTATTGTGATATTTTTTCCATATGGTTCTTCCTAATCAGCTTGTGTTATATTGGATTGGGGTTCATTGTTCATCCATGTTTTGTCTATGAACTAGTGAGGGCTCTCTTTGTCTATTGGAATGAGGTCTCAGACGTGACTATATGTACATATACTTTCGATAATTCAAAGTATTTTTTTTTTCTGTGAAAAAAATAAGAGATGGAGATTGCCAAACTTTATACTCCATCATCATATAAGTTAAAATATGTGCATGAATCTATTAGAGGGGATTTTCTTAGAAGTTAAAAGCGTGTAATTAAATTTAGGGATTAGTGAGGTCGGGATCTCATGATTAAAAACAAAAGGATGGAAGTGACTTTCAAGTGGCTTTCAAGTTCTTAAATTTTATCATAAGCATTCCAATATTTATAATTAAAGTAAAAAATTAGTAATGTTGAAATTACATAATTAAAATAATAAAAAATAAGAAAGCAATGAAAAGAGAAGACTATGAATTGGTACCGCATCTCGAAGGAGATTCTTGCGATGAAGAAGAAGAATATCCTCTTATATCTGAAGAAGAAGAAAAAGAGGTACCAGATCCAAGTCAAGATTATGGCATACTCAGGACCCTGCATACACCTCCAAGACCTAAGGTAAGATCTAGAAACACATCGCCCAGTGTTTTTTCTAATCAAACTAACAATAATAGTGGAAAGAACAGTCAGGGAACTCCATTAGCGGAATTTTTAATTCAGAAATACTAAGAGTAAACATAATGGTTGGAATGATATAAATCTACCAATATTTAATGGAAATGGGTTAGAACACCATGAGCAACATTGGTTTCTATGCGAAGCCGTATGGACCATGCGACAGGTCCAAGAAGAGACCATAAAGAAATACCATATGATCACAACACTCATAGGTTGTGCACTTGACTTGTCTATGAAATTCCCTATGGTTACAACAGGAATCCCACAAAATACATTAGATCAAATCCAAACAAGATTAATAGATGAGTTCAAGAAGCCCAAATCTGAGTCACATTGCATTATAGAGTTAAAAGAAATTAAATAGTTACCTACGGAGTCGGTTTGGGACTTCAACCAAAGATTAAAAACATTAATGGCTAAATTAAGATTTTAGATGTTAGATCTCCAACACAAAGAATGGTTTATTGCAATGATTCTACCACATATATGTGTCCCATTAATGCAATAGAAAATTGTATCATAGAGTGAATCTCTTGAGCTTGCCGTGAAATTGGAAGCTTCACCGGTCGGAGAAACTGGTGCAGGAATGATGAAGATACAGTCACAGCTTTTCAACCTTATGTTGCAACTTCAAGATATCAATAAAGGAAAGGAAATACAAGAAGAGCTCTGGTGTACTCGATGTAGAACTAAAGGTCACCATAAAGATTCTTTCCCTGCATATATGAATCATGTTGGAGTAGGCGCACTGAATATGATTAATTATCAAGGAATTTCATGGTGTAGAATTTGTCATACTAGAGGACATCAGTCGGAGGAATTTTTATATTTACAAAATATAGTAAGCGCACTAGCAATTCTATATTTCAAATTTACCAGCTACTACAAGAGAAAACAATCGACACATCCCCAATGAAAAATGACGAATAGATGCAGGTTGAGCGAGATCATGCTCAATATCCAGAAATTCAATACGCTTAGGCATAGTACCCACATGCACAATACCCTCAACCTAGAGGAGGTGGAATTTTTATTGGTCAAGGACAAGGAGGAGGATTTAGTCACGCAAGAGACCAAGTAATATGTTATAATTGTGGATGTCCTGGACACTTTTCCAGAGAATGCATGAATCCTAAGTCGGCCTATTTGTACTATAAAGAATTCTATCATATTTTTGAAGAATCACTTAGTTGATTGCAAAGTGTTGGGCTAGAAATATGTGAAACTAGAACCCACCACAAAGCACTAATCCGAACGGCCCAAAATATTTCTACTAAACCGTGGGAGCTGAATATTTTCGTCGTGATAAGAGGAAGTGTTGTGATTGGAGAATATCAAGAAGCACCATATGGATAGTTGAGAGTGAAACTGACAAAACAAAAGAAGATTCCCCTTAATGTCTAGAAGAAAAAAGAAGTATTCATGGATGCTCGACATGAGTTTGTCGACGAGAATCAAGCATCAACTTTTGTTGTTGTACAAAATGAAGGACCAATATTGGACATGCCTCAAAGATTTGAACAAATATTTCAAAAGAAACTGACAACAAAGGTTAGTAAACTAAGAGAATTATTTAAGAGTTGTCTAGCATTAATAAAAGATAAAGAGGATGTAGCAGAACTGTCATCCTTAATAGAAGAACCTCAATAAGACATGTGATCAAAAAGGAGGGTTAACCACATTGGGAAAAGATTGAAAACTGGTCGAGAACTGAGAATGACTGACCAAATAGGATATTACGACATGGATAATATTATTTTAGACTTGGGTTCTGACGTTAACATTCTTACTAGAAAAACCTAGGAAATTATGGGAAAACCAAGACTAGTGTGGTCTCCTGTCCAGCTAAGATTAGCCAATCAGTCGAAGGTTCTACCTATTGGTCAACTGACTCAGATTCCTAATGAGATAGAAGTACTTCGCACTTATGCAGACTTTGAGGTGATTAACATTTTTTTATAATACAAATCCATATCCTGTGCTTCTGGGGATCGACTAGGCCATTAATAACCAAAATATTATCAATTTCAAGAGGATATTAATGTTTGAGGATGAAGAGTTGAGGGTGGTCGCACTGGTTGATCCTCTAGAAGGACAGAGGTATGTTGAGCAACTAAATAATGAAGGAAAATATGGATACTTGGACCATATCTATAATATTACTTCTGTAATTGATGATTATGTGAATCCCACAGGAGATGGAAAAATCATTTGGTGAAGCATTAGTTCCCGCACATCGGATTCAGGAGAATCTTTAGAAAATTGACAGAATTGACTCCATGAAGTATCAATGCAAAGATGCACCAAATTTACAAAATCAATGTAACGGGTAGGTATTGAGGTATGTGATCTACCTACCTATGAAGGTTTTCCTAACCTAGAATATTTCTTGACATAATTTGAAGAGAAAGTAACAGAATCTCAATTTTTGTTAGCTTTGGAATTTTCATTGAATCCTACACCTGCAAGATGCTGGGTTGCGCACAAGTAGACTATTTCAGAATGGTTTCAATGCCAAGGACTACTGAAATTTTGATTTGGAGAAAAGATGCTCTATAATGATTTGAAATATATAGGGTCGACTAATCCTGTCGACCATATTGAACATTTTCACAAGACATGGGAGACGTCACCACAACATGAATGGGTCCATCATTTTATACATACTTTGGACATGATACCGAGGAATTGGTATACATCGGTTGAGTTGTGATGAGGAAAAATTGAGTGAGAATAATTAGCTATTAGTTTCACCCATATATTTGAATTTGTTGATGATCATCCTTCAATTTATGCTTCTCTACAAGTAATCAATATGAATATCTTTGAACATATTCCTGTAGCGATGATGCATTTCCATCAAAGCAGTGCGATAGTCTATCAATGGATAGAATGATATAATGTAACAGGCGAACATGATGATGATGATCCACGTGACATAAATATTCCCGAGTTTGGAGGTACTTGTGCGGTGGAAGGAGCATGTGTCTCAAGCGACAAGTTTATGAATCTGTTGAAAATAAAGAAAATAAACATTGGCTCTCATAATCAGAAGTTTTCCAATATTAAGGATTACTGGGATGATGAGATCATTGGGAAGATCATAGACTCATTGCATGAGCTTTAAGTTTTCTGAAATGAAGGGGATTGTCGGTGATCTTGGAGAAACAATTATTCCATCGAATCCCAACACAAATCATGTCAAGCAACGACCATATTGACTCAATCGAAGGTAGAAAGAAAAAATTAAGACATATTTAGACAGAATGCTAGATGTGGGCATCATAGAACTTGTTGAAGAATATGATTGGATTAGCCCCATGGTAGCACAAGATAAGAAAATTGTTGGTGAAGTGTGGATATGTGTCGACTTGAGAAAATTGAATGATGCATGTCTGCATGACCCATTTTCGACCCCATTTATAGATAAATTTGGAAAGCATTGGAGGCCAAGAATTATATTCCTTTACTGATGCATTCTCTAGTTATCAGATCAGAATTGAGAAGGAATATTCACACAAGGAAACATTTGCAACAGAGTGGCAATGTTTCCAGTATATGGTAATTCCCTTTGGAATCAAGAATGCTCTTGTTATCTTTTCTAGGATAGCTGTTGTTGCTTTAAAATATTTCATTCTTAAGTTTCTTGAAGCATACTTCGATGACTAGACAGTATTTGGGCTCATAAAAGATCATATTGAGAGCCCGAGAATGATGTTGGAATGATGTCGATAGTACCAAATTTCCCTTAACTTAAAGAAGTGCATTTTTTGTGCCCCTTTTGGAATTCTACTAGGTTATGTGGTTTATCACAATGGTATATTGGTGGATCCTAATAAAATTGTGATCATTGTTGACCTACCATCACCCTCAATAGTAAAGAAGCTAAGAACTAATTTTAGACATATGGGGTGCTCTTGGAAATTTATCAGAGGATATGCATATGTGACTGCCCCTATGGATAATTTATTGAAGAAGGATGTTAAGTTTTAGTGGAGGGAACAATGCTAAGAGAGTTTGGATATCTCGAAGAATAAGATGGTTACAACACCCATATTGGTCTTTCCAGACTAGGAGAAAGAGTTTCATGTACATGTTGATGTGTTGTATGTCACACTTTGTGTTGTACTTGTGCATCTAGGTAATGGATCTATTAACCATCCCATCGCATTTTCTAGTAGGAAGTTTTCAACGATAGAGAAGAACTATACCATGACAAAAAGAGGACTAGATATGGTATATACTCTTCAAAAATTTCGACAGTATTTGCTAGGAGGAAATTTCAATATGTACACAAACCATTATGCATTGAAATATCTAGTCAATAATCTAGTGTTGGAGGGGGGGGGTGCGATTTGTCGATGGCTTTTCTTCTTCCAGGAATTTTACTTTGAGATAATTGTTAAGTCGGGTCGACTGAATTTAGGACCAAACCATTTGGCAAGGCTAGAAAGTGGAGAAGAACCTGGTAATCTTGACGATAGTCTTCCTAATGCACAATTATTTGCAATTAAGATGTTTGATGATCATTACAAAGATATTGTACATCTCTTAACTACAGAGTATGCACCAAAAGGATTCATTATAGCACAAAAGAATTGTCAGAGCTGCATATTTCTAGCTGATCGTCAGATAATTATACAAAATGCGGCCAGATGAAATTCTCTGTTGATTTGTTTTGGAACATGAGCTACTGATGGTATTGAATGAAGCACATTCTAGGGTCACAAGAGGATATTATGCAGGAAATGATACAGTGCGTAAAATTTTGTAGGATGGATTATGGTGGCCCACTTTGCATGCAAATGCTAAATATTATTGTTGCAGTTGTGATATCTACCAACAAACTAGGAATCCATCATGGTGAGACAAGATGCCTATAGTATCATAGATAAATTTACAAGAATTTAAAAATGAGTTGTTTATTTTTTCAGTCCTATTAATCCACCAAGAAAGAGAACGGGTGCACATTACATAGTCACTGTGACAAATTTCTTGGCCAGATGGGTTGAAGGAGCACAGGTAAAGGATTGTACTGCCGCGACTGTTGTAATATTTCTGTTCAAACATGTAGTAACTCAATTTGTATGTCTGGATATTTGTATAAGTGATCAAGGAACACATTTTTTCAATCAGTTGATTGACATATTAACTGAAGAATTTCAAATTTAGCACCGGAAGAAAACACCTATCACCCACAAGCGAATGGTGTTGTTGAGGCATTCAATAAGATTCTAGAAAATGCATTCACGAATATCTGTAACATTCAAAGTGATGATTGGGATCAGAAAATCCTTGCAGTATTATGGATTTATCGCACTACCTATAAAATGTTGACATGCCAGACTCCATTTTGAATGGTTTATAGACAAGAGGTTTCTATGCCAGTGAAACATATTGTACCCTGTCTAAGAATAGTTTCAATTATTGAAATGACTGATATTTATGTTGTTAAATAAATATTGTTTTAGCATGTGTAATTGGAATAAGAACGATTTTTCGCAAGATATCATCAAAATGTTGAGAAGAAATGAAAAAAATCTTGGCACGATCGACATATCAAGTGTAAGTGGTTTCAGATTGGAGACCTTGAAGCACCCTAGAAAGATTAGAACACATTAGTTGGGACCATCTATTGTCATGTAGATCACTAAAAATGGAGAAGTGAAATTGCAGAAGTTAGATGGTATGCCCTTCAATGAGTTGGTGAATGGAATTCAGCTAAAGCCTTATCAGGATAGCTACACTTTGGTCGACTGGTAATTGGAAAAAAAAGAGAAAAAAGAAAAAGAAAAAGAAAAAAGAAACAATCCCAAAATTTATGAGTGTTGTTTATGAGTGTTATTGTTTCAAGATTATGAGTGTTTGGTCAGAGACTATATGTTTGTCACAAGAAAAGAACCATGTTGCAGGCTATATGCCTGTTGCAAAAGAAGAATTATTGTCGCAAGAGAATTTATGCCACACGATGGAGTGTGGTTTCAATTGATAGTTGAGCAACAGATAATTTGAGGATGTGGGATATTTCAACGGTGTACTTTTTTGGTTACTTCTACCATTAATGCACAATAACTACCATTGAATTGATAGGCGATGTGATCGTTTGATTGGTGGTTTCCTTGAAATGATTAGAAATATTGCTCCATGTGATGGAAATCACCTCCACCTTCTCCATTTATGGCAAGGTCATGCAAATGAATGACTTAGTGAACAAGTAAACATAATTCATCTTCGCTTCAAAGCATCGTTCATTCTATTACATATGACTAAGTGAGATTTATGTGTTGAATTGCTTGTCTGCAACTATAAGAGCCGAAGATATTTTTCACAGAGTATGGGAATTTATTGTCACAAGCACAAGCACCATTCAATAATAAGGGGTCAATACTCCATCACCTATGTTGATCATGGAATAGAATACAGAGGTTGTTTCATAGCCAGAGTCGATGATTGAAGTGATTTTACGGTCGACCAGACTAGTACATAAAAAACAAAATGTTCTACCAGTCGAAAACCATGAGCAACAAAATTTCCACCAAACGATGAGTCAATAGGATCTACATCCATGATTCCATATTATATCTTTCCAAGGCCAGTAAATGCACTGAAGGTCACTATTGGTAAAAATACCAACTATCCATAGGTCGCGCTAGCAATACCTAAAGGAGTTCGGGTAACGACGAATATTATACCCAATTTGCAAAAAATGGGATTTCTTGACCATGACCTTCGAAGGTTCCCCAAGCTTGCGATGAGTAGATACATGACCACTATCATGGAAATATAGGATGGCCCTATCCACATAGTTTCTATGGAATGGTAAATAGGTCTGGATAAATCTGGACTGTTGTGGTTGATGCACATGCCACATTTTGGTCACTTAGAATAAGTTAATTCTTATGTGAAACATTTTTTGGTATGTTTTCATGATGGATGTCTATATATTGACAGGAAAATCTCAATGGACATTGAGCTCATAGCATCAATCATAGGACTCCTCCTTGAAGGATTTGACCACCTAGCGCTATTCTTCGCTAGGAAACACCAAGATACATCTTTGACGAACATAATAAAGGATAAGTATGAGTCGATGAGGGTTAAAAGAGGCTTTTCCATTTCCTCCATAAACGCTATATTCGTTCAATTTGAATCCAAGTTTCTATCCAATAAACTTTGTTAGGATATTTAGACACTTAGGAGTTAGTTAAGATCAACTTGTGTAATATATCCATTAGGTAAAAGTGTGTTTCTTTAGTATGCATTATTATGCATTTGTAAATATTCTAATCTAATGATCACGATATGTTCTAGACATAGAGTGATCCGATGGTTCAACTTCTCTTAGATCATACCTACCATTGATCCATGGCTTAACATCCGATTCGTCTATGATCTCTATTTAAAGAGCATAGAGGGTCCTTGGCTAGTTGATCGATTATGAGAAGCTCATATGTAACTTTCTTTCTTTTGCATAATAAATTGCTCCAAGTAGCTATTTGGCTGGGGTCGTGGATTGTTTCCCTCTCGAGGGTTTTAACCACGTGACAAGCATCGGTGTGTTGATATGTGATCTATTTGTGTGAAGCAGTTGTTGAAGGTGTTTGGTCTTTTGGGAGTGCCCTGTGTACCTGAACATGGTATCAGAGCTTTTATGAAGAGCCGCTTTCGGTTTTGATCAAGATCTGGAACCGGTGTTGTAGAAAGTTTGAAAGGGTTTTTGATTCTAGATTTTCTATGCATTTTTTGCCTATGGGAGATATTCTATTGCGTACGGAGCACCGTTTCCATTGGGAAATAGTTTTCATTTCACCGAAAACCATTTCCGTTTGCTCCAGAAACACCCATTTCGGCAAATCTGAAGGTATAATGTTACAGTGACGGATTTTTTTTAAATCTCTCATATTTTATCAGTTTATTATTAAATATTTTATGTTTTAGTCTTGGACTGTTGTTTTCCCTGATTGCGTATGCTCTTTTCCGTGCACTTTGTGCGATCACGACAAATTAGAAACAGTAAGGGAATGTTTTTTTTCTTGTCTTCTCGGCTAAGTATGCTCTTTGCCATGCACCTTGTGTGATCATGGCAAATCAGAAACAATGAGAAAACTTGAAAACGTAGACTTTTTGGGTAAGCTAACCAAGATATAACCCTATTTTGTGGGAATTTGTTTTTGTTTTTGTTTTTGTTTTTCATTTTTTTTGTGTGATTTGCAGGAAAAGAAAGCAAGCATGGAAAACGAGAGAGAAGAGTAAAAAAAAAAAATCCCCCTTCCTCTTTCCATACTTTTACGTACCTTTTAAACTTAGCTCACTTGGTCCAAAGATGCTTTACACCTTGATAAGTCTTGAGTTCAAGTCTTATCAAGCTACTTTTTAGTGCATGCAATTTCTATTTTCAAGCAACTTTATTGTAAAAGTGATTGTCAAAGGTTGATCTTAGGAAAATGGGGCTTCTTCTTTTTAGTTGGTCAAGTTAATATCGGCCACGTCACTATTGGGAACATCTTCAACATTTTCTTTGATCAAGCATAACTTCATCATCCGGAATCAGTTTTAAGTGCCGTTTTTTTAAAACCGTATATTTTTTCGAGCTCTTTGCATCGAGATAGTTAGTTTCTATTCTTTCAGCCATTATTTTATAGTATGGCAGCCCCTTGTGATATTATACTTACAAGTTCTAAGTATTTCTCATGGAAATCTCGTATGGAGGATGTTCTGCGAAGTAGGGGACTCTTCAGGATAACCTCAGGGAAAGAAACAGAACCCACTGATGATGAGAAAATTAAATGGGAAAATTGATATGATGAAGCTCGTGGATTGATTGGGATGTCAATCTCTACTGATTTGTGATTCCACATATCTAGAATTGATGAACCTAATCTTGCCTAGGAAAAGTTGGAATCTGTGTTTGCTAAACACAATGAAATTCGGGGTCATCAACTTGAGAATGAGTTGCTTTCCTTGAATCCAAATGATTTTTCATGCATTCAAGACTATTTATCTAAGTATAAAACTCTTAGACTATTATGTGCTGAATGCAAGATTAAGAAAGAAGACAAACAATGTATTTATCATATTCTTTCAAAACTTGGACCTGCATATTCTGTTTTTGTATCTACATTCTACTCCATGAAAGAATCCTTGAATGCAGCTAGCTATCAAGAGCCTAGCCTTGAATCCTTTTGTGATTCCTTAATTAAAGAGCAGGATAAGCTCATTCATCTTGGAATAATTAACAATGCAGATACATCTGGGAAAGCCTTATTGTCCCAACAGAAAGAAAAGTCCAAGCCTCCCAAGAAACAGAATTTTCACAATAATAAGCCAAACAACAAGGGTCCCAAACCCTATCAGTCAGCCCCTCCTTTAAAAAATGACAAAGTATCCAAGCAAAAAGGAAAGAAGACTAGGCGTCATTGCAATTTTTGTGGGAAAGATAATCATGATGAATCTAAGTGTTTTAAGAAGATGGCAGCCTTGGAAGCAACAATGAAGAAGCACCACATCAGCCTCGATTCATCTTCAGAATCTACCTCTCATGGACATGCACTTTGTGCTTCTGGTTCCTCTTATACTACATCTTCTTCTTCTACTTCAATTGAATGGCTCATTGATTCTAGAGCATCTTATCATATGGCTAAGGATAAATCCATCTTTTCTACTATGCATGAATGTAAAACCAAGCAAATATTTGTTGGTGATGATAGATCTCTAAGTGTTGTAGGATTTGGAATAGTTCCAGTAGAAAATGGTCATTTTAGTGATGTACTATGTGTTCTAAAAATTTCCTGCAATTTGTTATCAGTCTATCAAATTACTCATTCAGGTGAAGGTAAAACTGTGACGTTTACACCTCACTAAGTTGTAATCAAGCATTTTAAAAATCCTCAAAATATCCTTGTTACTGGAACTATTGATGATATTACCAGGTTGTACAAATTTAACAACTTTGGGTCATCACCTTTTCCTTCAATTTTTGTTGCTCATAGTGATAACTTGAGCAAACTTTGGCATGAGCGATTTGGTCTCTTAAATTATCGCTCATTGCAACAAATATGTAAAGACAATATGGTGACTGGTATTTCGCTAGTATCTTGCAAGGATGGTGTTTGTTCTGGTTGTGTACTCGGAAAACATCATCGAAACATTTTTGACAAACGTGCCTCTTGGCACGCCTTGGTTCCCTTGGAGCTTGTGCATAGTGACTTGTGTGGCCCTCTTCCATCTGCTTCCTTTTCTGGTTTCAAATATTTCTTAACTTTCATTGATGACTACTCCAAATGCACTTGGGTTTACTTCCTAAAACTTAAGAGCGAAGTATTTAACATGTTCTTGGCCTACAAGGCCCTTGTTGAAAAACAATCTGGTCATCAAATTATTAAGTTAAGATCTGACAATGGAGGAGAATATGTTAACAATAAGTTCACTACTTTTTGCACTAAACAAGGAATCCAACAATAGCACACTATTCCATATACACCACAACAAAATGGTGTAGCTGAACGGAAGAACCATACTTTAAAAGAAATGGCTAATTGTATGATCCAATCTAAGGGACTAAGTCTTCAATATTGGGCTGAGGACATAAATTGTGCAAATTGCATAGTTAATCGCACACCCACTAAAGTTTTACAAGGAATAACACCAGAAGAAGCATGGAGTAAAATTAAACCAGATGTAAGTCACTTTCGTGTGTTTGGTTGTGAACCATGGGCTCACATTCCGAATGAAAAAAAGAAAGCATTGCAGCCTAAAAGTGAAAATTGCATATTTGTTGGATATTCTGAAGATGTAAAAGGTTATAGACTTCTTTAGCCCCATTCACATGATATAATCATTAGAAGAGATGTTAAATTTGATGAAAATCTCTTGGCCTGCGAGCCTAACTTGGCGAGTGTGCCATATTTGGCCTGCGATCCTGATTTGGTGATTGTGCCTTCTTCTTCTTCTTCTTCCAGCTTCCTTGACAGGTTTCCAACTCCAGTTTTTGATGATGACAGTAAGGATGAAAATCCACCTTTTCCTGCTAATGTTCCTCCAATTGCACCAGCACCAATACTTCCTCGATGGGTCCGTTCAACATGTGAAGCAGCTGGTGATCCTAGAGATCAACGACGAACACGTTCTCAGTTTCAGCGAGCCTATTCTCTTTTTCCTCAAGTTTTCAAGAATCGTGATCCAAAAACTTTTGCAGAAGCTTCAAGAAATCCAGATTGGGATGCAGCTATGGATGAAGAATATCGTTCCTTAATGGCGAACGATACTGGGATCTTGTTCCTCTTCCAAAAGGAAGAAAACTTGTCAGATTTACATGGGTCTACATAACTAAGTATGCATCAGATGGAAGTGTTGAAAGACTTAAGGCAAGGTTAGTTGCCATAGGTTTTTCCTAAGTTGAAGGGATTGAATACAATGAAACCTTTGCCCCTGTAGCAAAAATGAACTCCATCTGCCTTGTTCTTTCCCTTGCAGCCTTACATAACTGGGAAGTCCATCAAATGGATGTCAATTCTGCCTTCTTACATGGTGATTTACATGAGGAAATTTACATGGAACAACCTCCTTGATATGTTCAGAATAACTCTAGCCTTGTTTGTCTCCTTAAGAAATCCTTATATGGCCTTAAGCAAGCTCCTAGAGCTTGGTATGCCAAAATGTGGCCAAAATGGATAGCTTTCTCCTTGACACTAGTTTTTCTAGATGCCATTCTGACCCCAATGTATATACCAAGAAAGTAGGAAACCATCTCATCATACTTGTTCTTTATGTTGATGATCTTATCCTTACTGGTAGTGACCCTAAACTTATAACCCATGTGAAATCCAGTCTTAAGCAAAATTTTGAAATGTCAGACTTAGGACATTTGCATTATTTTCTTGGTCTCCAAGTCTTGCAAACCAAAGAAGGAATATTTCTTTCCCAGTCTAAGTATGCTTGTGACCTTCTTCGTTGCTTCCACATGGAAGATTGTAAACCAACCCCTTCTCCCTTCTAGTATAGAGTCAAACTTTCTGCCACTTGTACTTCCCCTGAAGTATATGGCACCTTGTATCGTCAGCTTGTTGGTAGTCTTTTATACTTGACTCATTCCCGTCCTGACCTTTCCTTTGTCGTTGGTTGTGTTTCCCGTTATATTCGAACTCCTCATGAAAGTCACTGGAAAGAAGCAAAAATAATACTTCGATATATTCGAGGTACAATTCAGTTTGGGATTCATTACAGTATAGGGGGGGAACCTTTGTTGGTTTGTTTCACTGATTCAGATTGGGACGGCGATCCTGATGATCGAAAGTCTACCGCAAGTTATGTTTTTAGTCTGGGATCTGGACCTGTCACTTGGGCTTGTAAGAAACAAAAAGTTCTTGCTCTTTCTTTAGCAGAAGCAGAATAACGAGCCGCGGTTAATGCCAGTCAGGAAGCTTTATGGCTTCGACAGATCCTTTCAAAGTTTGGATTTGAGCAGCAACAGCCTACTCCACTTTGGTGTGACAATCAAAGTGCCATCAAGCTTACCAAAGATCCAGTTCCACATCAGTGCAGCAAACACATTGAGCTACACATGCACTTCATCAAAAATCTTGTTCATGATAGTGTTATTGAAGTTCTTTATTGCCCTACAGATGATCAAGTTGCAGACATCTTCATCAAGTCTCATACAGAAGCAAAGTTTTCTAAACTTCAGTCTATGTTAGGAGTTCAAGAATGTGTCCTTAAGGGGGGATAGGCTCTAATGCCTCCTTCCTTCTTCTAATAGTGTCACTTTTGTAAATCCTTCAATCCTATCCCAAGTTGTTCTTAAGGGGGGATGTTAGGATACTTAGACACTTAGGAGTTAGTTAAGATCAACTTGTGTAATATATCCATTAGGTAAAAGTGTGTTTCTTTAGTATGCATTAGTATGCATTTGTAAATATTATAATCCAATGGTCACGATATGTTTTAGACATAGAGTGATCCGATGGTTCAACTTATCTTTGATCATACCTACCATTGATCCGTGGCTTAACACTCGATTGGTCTATGATCTCTATTTAAAGAGCATAGAGGGTCCTTGGATAGTTGATCGATTATGAGAAGCTCATATGTAACTTTCTTTCTTTTTCATAATAAATTGATCCAAGTAGATATTTGGCTAGGGCCATGGACTATTTCCCTCTCGAGGGTTTTAACCATGTGACAAACATTGGTGTGTTGATCTGTGATATATTTGTGTGAAGTAGTTGCTGAAGGTGTTTGGTCATTTAGGAGTACCCTGTGTACCCGAACAAACTTATCAGAAATATGCAACTGAACCAATGCACCGACGAAACAATTATTGCAATATAGAAATGTACAATGGGTGTCCAGATGAATTGGTCAACCTATCTACTGAATGAGTTGTTAGTAGATGTTGAGGATACAAAACAAAAGGGTAACCCCATTAACTATTCCTGGTTGTTAATTTTGATTTCATTTGCCGTATGGGAAGAAATGCCAAACTATGAAGGGGTCCATGTCCTCATCCCATGTCGAAGAGATCGATTCCAGAATCTCTAGTTCAACTAAGAGAACCCATAGAGGAAGAAAGATAATAATATTTAATTTTTCCTACAAGGAGAGGCACTTAGGCATTTTATTAGGAAGTAGGCTAGAATCACTAAGGAAACCATCAAACTGTTTCAAAACATTATCATATTCTCGGTTGAGGCCCATCACATTTTTTGGAGCCGTGAAAAGACCCGCAGAAGAAATGTTTAGCCACGCAGTTTCAGTTATCGGCTACTAAATTGATGCAATTATTCAGACTAGCCTGAAGAGTGCAAATCACCTACCATAAAGGATCAAATCTCCACAGAAGAATAATAGAGACCGTGGGGGAGATCCACTAGTTGAATACAACACACAAATCTATCCCTCTAATAGTGAGGATGAATCTAGCACGACTGCAACGGATCCAAAGTTGGGCGATAAGAAAAAGAGCTCATAAAATTCTAAGACAAGTCGCAAGAAGAGAAAGAATGATAGATCATGAGGGATCGTCAGCCTTACAAATGATGATTATAATATACTTTCAAACAAAATGGAACAAATTGTGAGCTAAAAGTGCAGGAATATTGATGAACGACATACAAAAATGGTAAGCAATGTTACTAATCTATTGCAGGTACTTTGTACTATAGTGAAAGAAGTTTGAGTTGCGGTCATCAACATGCCATATTCATCTTTGTCATTGGACCAAGCTAGCCCATCTAAATACCAGCCTGTTGAAAAACCATCAATGACCGAACAAACAAAGACTCAAGTATTTATTTAAGCAATTGACCTGGGAATGTTGGAGCTTAATTCCATGGTCAAGGATATTGGCTATGTTACTGTTAATTTTTCTAGAGTGACAATGTATCAATTGCATGCTATTTAGTGGGATGCAATCCAAGAGATGAAGAAAAGGGAACAAACAATATATGGACATATAAAAGCATCAAAGAAAACCATTTCATTGTGCAAAAAAATAGTTAAGGAGACTGAGAATAAATTTAAGACTAGGTAGGATGATAGGAAGCGATTGGAAGCACCTAACACATTGACTTAGAGCAACTTCATGGATAAGGCATCATCTAAGAAATGTTTGTAGAAGCAAAATTCTTCAGACCAGGTGAAGTCGCTAAGAACCTTCGTAAGAAATTAGTCATGTAGTTGGAATCCAAAATGATGCCCAATAAAATACTGAAGGTACCATAAGAGGGAAATAAGGTAGCTACTGAGGCTGTACAGAAGATGGAAGAATCAGATGTACTCTATGCTAAAGCAGTCGAACAAGTTTCTAAGTCACGGGAAGCTTTGATCGACAACACAGAGTTACAACAGGTCATAGAGCAGTTACATACCTGTCACATACCCCAAATTTGCAAAAACATTTTATGCTTTAAGAGACATTATGTTATAATTGTATTATAAAATTTCTAATAAATGACCAAGTAGGGTCAAGGATAATTGCATGTAATTGCTGAATATTTAAATGAAAGATGAGACAACAGCTTAAGGAGACTATTAAATGAGTGTTTTACTGGCCACTTGGTGGAATAGGCTAGGTTGAGAGTAGATTGACACTTGGCAGCATCCTCAAACTACTTCTAGCTATTGTAGGAGGAAACTTCCCTATTTTTGTGGTCGCGTTCCTCAAGAAAGTGGAACAAGAGAAGGTGGCTCATTAAGTGAAAAATGACCCAAAAGATGCAGGCATGCTAATAAAACTTCCCATTAAATTCAGCTGAGGCTTCTCATTATTTACTTGTGAAAATTCTAAGTGAATTTAGTGCACAAGAAATTCGATGGAGGGGACTAGCAGAAGTTTTCTTTGAGTGAAAAGTGTTGAAGTTCTTAACTAGTTCAACTGATTTAAGCTGAGTTCATACTGCTACAAGCAGAACAGATTACTGCTGATTACTCAGTAGAGTTGCAGAGGTTTTTCTAAAACATTTCTCTCACCTAGTGCTTTCAACCAGGTGGACCAATAGACAGGATTGGGGGTCCTGATCTTTGCAGTTCAGCTATCTCCAGGAGTTGGTTGGGAGGAACAGGCTCATTAAGTTGTTCTCTCCTCTGCTCCTATTAGAATTATTGAAGGAAATATTTTACTGTGAAAAGATAGACAAATTTTGGATTAAATATGGATTAGGTTAAAGGATTAGGGTAATTTCAAATTTTACGGATGAATAAAATACCTAACTGTATTTTTCCCCACCTTCAAGAGGTAGTACTCTAGTACAATAGATTAGATTAGATTCTGATGGATAATTCAAATAAAGAATGCAGGGTTATGTTTATTTACTTTTACAAATTCTTGTAAGATTGTTTCAGGAGTTCCTTAGTTAGAATGCACCTGTTAAAGAAATTAGATATGAACTAGATCCAATAAAGGTCTTTTAAAACTAGTACACAGTATGTGTAATGGTGATCCTATTTACACAGTAAATAATTACCAGCTATAAGCCTAATTATTATAAGTAAACCTAGTTATTAAACATTATAAGAATAGAAAAATAAATAAGCAGGAATAACTTAAAAACAGTAAATATTAAATATGTAAAGATTTAAAAATAAATAAAATTATACAAAACCCTAATTTAGAGAAACTATCAAATATGACCTTCATTTCCTTCTCTTTTTCAAGAAAAGGGTTAATATGGATTTACCCATAATTACTTGAAGCATAAATTCTTCATTCATACAAATACAAATTATCTATTTTATAAATACACATAATTAAATAAACTTTTCACAAAAAAAGTATTGAAATTGTTTGTCAAATATAAACTAAGACTAATTAAGTAAAGACCTTTTAAATTTTCGAACCCAATTACACAGTTAAAAATCATATTGTACTAATCAACCCTTATTTTTATTTATTTCCTAAAATAGTTTTTTTACTGACAAAGAAAAACTCAAACCTTGTTTTAAAACTAATATCTTAAACATTTTCCTCTTTCGGATTAAAATCGAAAATTATGGACTTGAATAGAAATAAAAGTCATAGTTCATGGCCGAGTACAGTATTATCTAACACAGTAAGCCTTTAATGCTTAAGCATAATATAAATATCTTTAAAAAAACCCTAACTTAATTTATAAATAAAACCATTGCAGTTTCCATTTAAGTTACGGCCTAATGGCCTGTTCCAACAGAAGTCATGCCTTAAAAAGCTTGTCCAAAATATAAGTTCTGTAAATCAAACTACAGCTGAGAAGGCCTCATAAGAATTTCATCAAGTCACGACCATACGACCTTCCCAAATAAACAGACTACATCTTAGCCATGACCAAGTATAAATAAAACCAAGCGAAATAGCATCAACCAAAACCCTTATACACCCATCATAGGAGGAACATTAGGTAGGACCGAGGCTTATCATTTACTGAAGGAGCGTGAAGACCCCCTCTTCAGCAGAGTCTTCGAGCCATAGTCTGAAAAATATTGCACACCCATTAAATATTGTTAAGCTTTCTGTATATAAAATAAAAAGGGAGAGAACTAGCATATACACTAATGGCGAATACAAGAATGGAAACGATGAGTTACCTGGAGCAGCTTCACTTCCAACCACACCTTAACTTGTTTACACAACTTTTTCAACCAAGTAAAACCCCCTTTACACTAGCAACTAGGCAGTAAAGACAGATAATCCCACACTCGACGAAATGGTTAAGCCATCAACCAGAAACCACGGTGAAACCAAAATTGAAAGGCACGCTATTATTCTAGACAAAGTTCACCAGTGAACAGAGCATGAAGGGAAGCTATCGTAGAAGTAAATATTGGCAACAAAGGCCCTCATACACAGAGAATAGCAAAGGTGACAAAGGCTCTCACATGTAAAGGTAAGCCACAGCAACAAAGGCCCTCACAGGTAGCAGAAAAACAATGGTGAAGCGATGAGGTTGTAAGCCCGCGACTCCCTCTCCATAGTAGCAAAACATAGGTTAATTGTAGGATTTTAGGGTTTTGGAAGCTTACATAGTAAAGTGCCAAATTCAAAACCCTAGCCATTATAAAACAACCACATGGACTCCACCTTCAGTTTGATTTTATGGGTTTGCATTATAGTTCGAGAGCCAATGGAGCAACTTGCTGATAAAAAGGATTTACAAATAGAAACCTTGGTTATAAAATCATTTAAACAACGATCAATATCTTATATGCCATAATATGCGTAGTATAATGATAATATTGGTTGAAATATTTGCATAAGACAGAAATTATAACTATATATTGACAACCATGTAAATAGTAGTAACATGTGCAAAATCTTTTTAACACTGTTAACTTATAAATAAGACCTTAGATAAATGTTAGGACTTTCAAAAAGACTACTTAAAACCTATGATATTGCAATGGTTAAAATGCTTGTATGAATAAGATTGCTACCATAGAGATACGTAGCATAACTTTTGATAAGAATATTATAACTTAGTTTTGTCTATGTAGGGTATTAGTTTTTAAATAGTATCTCCTTATGAGATCAAGGTCATGTAAATGCTAGGTTATATAGATTCTTTACGAAATGATCTCTTTTGTTTCATTACACAAAGCAAAAATAATACTTGTTTAAACAATATAATGTTCATATTATTGCATTTCCACTTGGTCAATAACTAAACAGTTAGTAGAACTGTTTTTTGTATTAAATCATTAAGTTTCATGTGTATGTGAATGTCAACATTTATACCTTTTTACTATACCTAGACTTCGGTTTTTCTAGTTTTTATAACATTTGAACGGAGGTTGAGACAAATAATTATGAACCATCATTGGTAACAAGTAATAAGGTATCAATTGACCTAGTATACATATTTATCATTCTCTAGAATTGTTTATAGGACCTAAACTGATAATAAATAAATGAAAGTTTGATGAACAAGTTATAGTTGAAGCTAGGTAGAAGAACAACTGGATTTATGTTCAGATTCTCCAAATACTTATGCTTACAAGAAATTAAATAAAACCTAAATATATAGTTTCAATGATACCTCCTTTATTTTGATCAAAGTTGTAAATTAAAACAAATATACTAGCATTTTTATTTATGCTAGTTGAGATAATTAATCTCGATCCGGAAATTGGTTACAAACGTCTTACCTCTAAAAATACCTATAAAAGAAGCATCACTTCATTGGATTAGCGAACAAGATAAATAAGCCTCGAATGTAACTAAAATTCCTTCATGTTTACAAATAGTAAAACAAAATTTAGCACATAGTAAACAAATAGATGTTTCAGTTCATGTTAGTCCAAATCATAACCTGCTAAATCAAATCTTTAATAATGATTTATGAAAGCAAATATTTAAGTATGCAGATCTAGAATTTAATAAAGGAATTAGTTCTTGTTTAAACCTTGTTATGTGAATTGTTAACAGTTAAATGTCCCTCGGAAGTGACGATTGCAAACGTTTAATGTCATAGGAAAAAAAATTTAAAATTTTATGAATTTTTGGAGCATTACATGTGGTATCAGAGAACACGTTCAGACACTGAACCTGAATGCGGCTCAACCTGCATAGACAAACAATAAATTAAACACATGCATATTGATTATTATTTTTCTTTTTGAAATGTTATTACTAGAAAATTTTTCTAAGCTAAAAATATAGGTATGGAAAGACTCGAGGAATATGCAGACGAGGATTCCCCATTTAATGAATAAATTAATTCTAAAAGAGAAGTAGTTCAGGAAGAAATACCTAACAATTCTTTGGAATTATTACAAACTGTTAAAGAATTAAGAACTGAGATGGAAACAATTAAAAAGGAAAATGAAAGAATTATGAGAGCTCAAGAAGAGCTGAACCAGATACTGATGGAAAAATTTTAGAGTGAAGAAAAAGATAAATAGATAGGATCTGAAGATATGTCCTACCAACACAAAAGTAAAAATTCCAAAAATTCTAAAATTGAAAGTAGCTCATCCTCTGAAATTTATGGTGATTCACACAGGAAGAATCATCAGTACACTAGTGATAGCAGTGAACATAATTACCATTCAAGAAAAAGAAAACTTAAGCCTTATGAAGAAATTTCATCAGAATTTAAGAAGATAAAACCACCCACTTTTAAAGGTGAAAATGAGAAAGGAGAAGAAGCTGAATCATGGTTGTCTGGAATAAAGAAGTATTTATAAATCTATAATTACTCCAACCAGCTAAAAGAAAGGATGGCCATTTACAACTTAACTGGGAAGGCAGATATTTGGTGGCAGGATTTAAAACGAGTAAAAGGTACTAGGGAAAATAAGATTAACTAGAGTACCTTTAAGAAATACTTTTAAAAGAAGTTTTTGTCAGAACAATACTATGAAGACCGAGCTAAGGAATTTTATGAACTAAAGTTGGGGACTATGAACATGAAAGAATTAAACAGTAAATTTTTAATTTTGCTACGTTACGTGCTTTACGTTGTGGACGAGAAGCCTAAGGTACATCAGTTTCTAAGCTATTTACCTTTTTGCAATTAAGATAGAATTGAATACGATAATCCAAAAACCCTAGAGGAGGCTATGCAAAAGGCAACTTTTTGCTATGAGCAGAACCACAAAAAGGAAAGCATGTCAAGCTGGAAGGCTAAGAGGTTTAATAATTTTGAACAGAAGAAGAAGGGTTTTGTACCTAACCGTAATTTTAGGAATAATAACAGATGTAATTTTCCTAATAAGAATTTCCAAGGAAATAAAGGTAATTCACAGTTAAACCCTAATGGCCCTAGAAATAAAGAACCTGCTAATAATCACAACAATTACATTAAGAATAATGAACATAAAGAACCAGTAAAGTGTTGGGAGTGTAATGGACCTCATTATGCATCAGTCTGCCCTAACAGAAAGAAGACTGTCAGCAACATACATACGGTGCAGGAGGAGATGATTGTTGGTGACTTAGCAAGGATAATGCCCAGGATCAACGCAACACTGGAAAATAGGCAGGAGGATTATCAAACTTCCATGGTGGAAGTAGAAGGTAAGCTGAATCAAACACCCATTTCTATCTTAATTGATCGAGGGGCTAGATTGATTTATATTTCTCTTGATTTAATATAAAAATGCAAGTTATCAGTAGAAAAGTTTGCAAAGTCATGGTTAGTTCAACTAGCTACCAGAGCAAAAAGAAAAGTGATTAGTTTTGTAAAAGATTGCACTATAAGTATGGATCAATTTGAAACCTCTGTGAAGCTAAATGTACTTCCTTTAGGCTCTTATGACATGTTAATTGGTATGGACTAGTTAGAATAGCATAGAGTAGTTCTGAACTATTTCGATAAAACTTTTACTTGCGTAAATAATGAAGGAGAAATAGTAACCGTAACAGGAATCCATAGGAAAACAACTAGCAGACAAATCTCTTCTTTACAATTAAAGAGATCTGATCGGAAGGGTTGTAAAGCCTTTGTTGTAACTGTTATTAATGAAGAACATACTAATATTGAAGATAAACTAAAACTGTAAGACATTCCAATCCTGAAGGGGTATTCAGATGTATTTCCGGAAGTAATTCTGGGACTACCTCCGAAAAGGGAGTTAGACTTCACTATTGAGTTGGTACCTAGCGCAGTGCCCAGCTCAAAATCCCCTTATCGGATCAATATATTGGAACTAAATGAATTAAAATATCAATTAAAGGAACTTATTGATAAGAAATATATAAGACCCAGTGTGTCTCCTTGGGGAGCACCTGTTATTTTTGTTAAAAAGAAGGACGGTACTATACGCTTATGCATTGATTACCGTCAACTTAATAAAATGATCATTAAGATTAGATACCCATTGCCACACATAGATGATGTGTTTGATCAACTGTATTTTCAAAGATTGATTTACGATATGGTTATCACCAGGTCTGAATCAAAGATGAGGACATTTTTAAAACAACTTTTAGGGCCAGATATGGTCACTATGAGTTTGTTGTTATGCCATTTGGGTTTACTAATGTCCCGGTTGTCTTCATGTGCTTAATGAATAATGTATTGCATAAGTACGTTGATAAATTTGTGGTGGTATTCATTGATGACATTCTAATTTATTCTAAGTCTAAAGAAGAACACAAGGAGCACTTAAAAATTGTTTTACAAGAATTGTGAGAACATCAGCTTTATGCTAAATTTAGTAAGTGTGATTTCTTTAAGGATAAAATACAGTACTTGGGCCATGTAGTAACTAAAGAAGGGATCTCAGTTGATACAGAAAAGATAAAATCAATTGAAGAATGGCTAGTCTCAAAGGACGTGATTGACGTACGGTCATTCATGGAGATTATAGGCTACTATCGAAGACTTATTGAGGGGTTCTTAAGAATCACAAATCCCATAACTAAGTTTACAGAAGAAAGGGAAGAAATTCAAGTGGAATCAAAAGTGTGAAGAAAATTTTTAAAAGTTAAAAAAATTACTAACTACTGCACCAATATTAAAATAATGACTTTGTAGTATGCACTAACGCATGCAACAATGGTCTAGGTGGAGTTTTAACTCAAGAAGGACACATAATTGCATATGAGTCTAAGAAGCTTAAGATTCATGAGAAAAACTATGCAACCTACGATTTAGAGTTGGCTGTCGTCATACATGCTTTGAAGATGTGGCGCCATCACTTAATCGAAAGAAAATTTATGTTAATGACAGATAATGAAGGATTAAAATATTTGTTGGATCAACCTAACTTAAACACAAGGAAATTTAGGCGGCTAGATTCCCTTAGCGAGTATGATTTTGAGATCCAACATATTAAGGGAAAATAAAATAAGGTTGTTAACGCTCTAAGTAGAAATGCAAGGCTGAATTTTATAGCAGCAGTTAGCACTTATAAAACAAATTTAGAAGAACAGTTAAGGGAAGGAGTAAAACCGAATGAAAATGATTAGAAATTACAAGAAAAAGTATCAAAAAATTTAACTGAAAGTTTAAGTATAGGGTATAGTCTAAATGAAAAAGGATTAATACAATATAAAAACAGGCTATATATACCTAATGTACCTAAAAATAATCTACTAATTTTAAATGAAATTCACAAGACTCCTTACTCAGGACATCCTGGTTATCAGAAGACTATAACCATGTTACGGAAGGAATTTTTTTGGCCAAACACGAAGAATGAACTGGAAGAATACATTGCCAAGTGTTTTGAATGTCAACAAGTTAATATTGAACACCAACATCCCGCTGTCTTACTGCAGCCATTACCCATCCCTAGCTGGAAATGGGAAATAATCAGTATTGATTTTATTACAGGTCTACCTAGAAATCAGAATTTGAATGACTCAATAATGGTAGTCGTTGATAAACTTAGTTAAGCAACTCATTTTATACCTGTAAAGGCCACTTACAAGGCTGCTAATTATATTGCTGATATATTCATGAAACAAATATTTCGTTTACATAGGATACCGAAAGTTATAATTTCAGATAGAGACCCTAAGTTTACTGGCAATTTCTAGAAGTCTTTGTTTAAATGCCTGAATACTACTTTAAATTTCAATACCTCTTTTCATCCCTAGATGGATGGATAGACTAAAAGGGTGAATCAAGTGTTGGAAGATATGCTTAGAATGTATGTTAAGGAACAACCAGGTAAATGGGAAGATTACTTACACCTAGTAGATTTTGCTTACAACAATCACTACCAAGCTTCAGCAAGATACAACCCATTTGGAATTTTGTATGGTAGAAAGTGCAATACCCCCATCTCATGAGTAACCCAGTTGACAAGTTAGTACTAGGACCTGAACTACTAAAGGAGATGGAGTTAATTGTAAAACAGGTTCAAGGTAACTTAAAAGTTGCGCAAGACAGACAGAAAAGTCAAGCATATCTTAAACGAACTCAGAAAGAGTTCCAGTTGGGTAAACATGTCTTTATAAAGGTAAGGCATAAAAAGAGTTCTTTGAAATTAGAAAGTTGTTCTGAGTTGGCACCTCGATATTGTGGACCTTTTGAGATACTGTCCAAAATGGGACAGGTGGCATATCAATTGGATTTACCGCCAAATTTGAAGGTTCATAATGTTTTTCATATCTCTGTATTAAAAAAATATGTACATGATGCTACTCATGTTATAAATTGGAATGATGTGGAGGTGGAACCTGAAGGATATTTTCTAGTGGAACCAAATTGTATCCTCAAAAGGACGGAGATATTTCTTCGGAATTGCACCATTGGTCATGTGAAGGTGCAGTGGAAGCACCTTAGTCTCGAAGAAGACACCTAAGAATTGGAGAGTCATATGCAGGCAAAATATCCAATTATGTTCCAGGGAAATTCTGAGGACAAAGAATAAATAACATCGAGGACGATGTTATATTTAAGGGGGTGTTTATATCACATACCCCAAATTTGCAAAAACTTTTATGTTTTAAGAGACATTATGTTATAATTTTATTATAAAGTTTGTAATAAATGACCAAGTGAGGTCAAGGATAATTGCATGTAATTGCTGAATATTTTATTAATTAATAAATGAAAGATGAGACAAAAACTTAAGGAGGTTGTTAAATGAGTGTTTTACTGGCCACTTGCTGGAATAGGTTGGGCTGAGAGAAGATTGACACTTGGCAGCATCCTCAAACTACTTCTAGCTGTTGTAGGAGGCAACTTCCCTATTTTTGTGGTCATGCTCCCCAAGAAAGTGGAACAAGAGCAAGTGGCTCATTAAGTGAAAACTGACCCAAAATCCCAAGGCATGCTAATAAAAATTCCCATTGAATTCAGTTGAGGATGCTCATTCTTTACTTGTGAAAATTCTAAGTGAATTTAGTGCACAAGAAATTCGATGGAGGGGACGAGCAAAAGTTTTCTTTGAGTGAAAAGTCCTAAAGTTCTGAACTAGTGTAGCTGATTTAAATTTGAGTTCATACTGTTACAAGCAAAACATATTACTGTTGATTACTAAGTAGAGTTGCAGAGGTTTTTTAAACTGGTTCTCTCACCTAGTGCTTTCAACTAGGTGGACCCGTAGACAGGCTCGGGGGTCTTGAGGTTTGCAGTTCAGCTATCTCCAGGAGTTGGTTGGGAGGAACAGACTCCTTAAGTTGTTGTCTCCTTTGCTACATTTCCAGGTTCTACGTGTTCTTTCTAATTTCTCTATGCATACTTAGGATCAAGAAGGAATGAGTTTAGGCAATAATATGTTATGTGTCTATTCATATGTTATTAGAATTATTGAAGGAAATCTTTTACTGTGAAAAGATAGACAACTTATGAATTAAATATGGATTAGGATAAATGATTAGGGTAATTTAAAATTTTACTGATGAATAAAATACCTAACTGTATTTTTCCACACCTTCAAGAAGGTAGTACTCTAGTACTGTAGGTTAGATTATTTCTGATGGATAAATCAAATCAAGAATGCATGATTATGTTTATTTACTTTTACAAATTCTTGAAACATTGTTTCAGGAGTTCCTTAGTTAGAATGCACCTGTTAAAGAAATTAGATATTGTTAGAATAATCTGTCGGGATTATTGTAAATAGATAGGAATATGAATAGATAGGAAGGTGAAAAGGCTGGTTTTCAACCGCCACATCTAATGTATAAATAATAGCTTCTGGAAATGTAATAAACATCAATCGGGAGTTATACCTAACAACTGGTATCAGAGCAGGTTGTCTGCCATAACTCCTACTGCATTTCTGCGCCCTCCTGGCTGCCAGACTGCCTGCCAGTCTGCCCCTGCGCGCATTCATTATGTGCGTTTATTTTCTTAGTGAAGAGCCTAACCCTAAGTTTTATCCACGATCTCCANTCCACGTTCTCCATTCTGTTTTCGTTGTTGCTGTCTGTGAGTATATCTCTGGTAAACCCTAATTCTTTCACGCTGTAAGTTTATGTTGCGGGGATCTATGCTGCAAAATATGCATTGAGTATTCCTGCAGTAAGTTTATGCTGCGTGTTGATTTGGAGAATGTCTATCAATGTTGATGGCTGTATATGATGCGTTGAAGGCTGTATATGATGCGTTGAATATCATCTGTAGTTTATGCTGCGAGCTGTATGCGAGATTGTATTTATCTCTGCGATCTGCTGGGTTTTGTTGTTGTTTTTTTGGTCTGCAAACATTGAGACTCATCCTTATTGATTCCCCTATTTATTAGAGGAAAGATGAGCTGTGAGTTATATAGTATTGCTGCGTTGAAGAGTTGAAAATATTGTTGCGTTTTGGAAGACTTGAAGACCGTTGCATGCTGATATCTCACCACTGCCAACCCTAAATTTACCCGGAAGTTTATTGTGAAACCCCATCTTTGAATACGCTTCATCAAATGCATTGAGACCGTGAAGACTGCGGCCTATTGATTTTGCGTTTGAATGCGTTGAAGTTTTGAATCTATATTGGAGCTGAAAATATATTGAATCTATATGTGTTGAGTATATGCTGTGTATTGTGCATTGGCGTTGAAGAATATGAGCTTTCTGCTTTTAGAGAACCCTGTATTATATTACGTGCATGGGGCTGTGAATTTTTTTTGACATTCAATGTTTGTCATTGCACCTTCGACCTCATCCCGCACGAGATTTGAAGTGGAGCTATAAAGATTGAGTGCTGGAGACTGCATTGAACAGCTGCGTTGGAGACTGCATGGATGCTGCGTTATAATACCTATCAGTGTATTCGCTGCTGCTGAAGTCTACGTGGAGACTGGACCGGTGATTTCGAGCCTTGTAAAGGTATAAGCTGGTGATTTGATGCCTGAAAACTGGTGCTATCTGATATATTTGCTGATATATAAGAATTGTATGCTGCCTGAAAACTGGTGCCTGTATCAAAGCTAAACACTGCGTGTAGCCTGAGCACCGTGGAGCTGCCTGCGTTTTGAAGAATGCTTGTGGTATTGCTATCTGATATATATATGCGTTGATCATATATATGCTGCCTGAATTTTGAAGTGACCCCAATTTTTTGTTGAAGTAAACCCTAATTTTTTTCATTGCAAAGTCTGGATTGGGGCTGAGATTGATATTGCAGACCGATATACGACTGACAGTGATATATTGCAGACTGAGATTGATAGATTGCAGACGGATCTCAGACTCATATGTGAAAATGCTGAATGTTGTATAACTGACAGTGTTATATTTTGTATCTACTGATATATTTACTATAAAATTGCATTGTATTCACCTTGGCAGAGACTGTAGACCTGCAAGGTTATTAATTTTTTATTTCTCTTTGAAAATTACACTGACAGTTGTAATAATGCAATCTATAGAATCTATAGTCGGTGCCACCCTCACTAGGAAAGACACCTATTCAGAATGGTGGAGGAAGATCAAATCTGCCTTCATCTACAATGACCTTTGGGACGGCATTTGTGAAGGCAC